>PVHX01022414.1:0-27745 GCA_004024805.1 Geosciurus inauris | reverse complement strand
TGTCCACAGTGTGGCTCAGATTCGACACGTGTTCCCCCCCCCCACACACACAGGGTTAGGCAGAGGCCGAGTTAGCCACGCCAGAGTGGGTGCCTATGGTCAGTATAGTGTGAGGTGTGGAAATGTTAGGGTACCGCTAGGGAGATTGTGGACACACTTATAAACCTCTTCAAAAAGAAATGAGTGCTGTTTTGGGTTTTGGTTGTCCTCAGCCTCTTTTAAAAACTTTTTTTGGAGGTTTTTTTTTTTTTCTCTTCCAAACACAGCATTTTGGATCAAGTTGTGACCTTGCACTTCAAACTTAGATATTTCTACAATAAAAATATCCGTGGTACATTTTGGCTGGACTTTCAGGACTTTTGCCGTTTAAATTTCCCCCGGGCCTGAGGCACTATCCAGTAGCCCAGGCTTGTTTGGGACGGCTGCGAAGAGTTCCCTTAATGCTCCTAGTCTGCCTGGGGACCCCGGGGTCAAGTTCCCAACTCTCCAACCGCGCTATCAGTACAAGGTAGAGAATGAGCTTAATTCTCTATAATATGACCTCCAATCTTAATGCAGCCAAAGAAGTGGGAATGGTGACTAGACATCCCCAAACCCTGAACTCAGATAAGGAAAATCTTCAAGTCCTGCCTGTCAGAACTTGGCATTATATTCCTGAAACCTGGAAATGAAAATAGAAATTGTTTGATGTATGAGGAGACGTTATCTAATTAGGGCGTAAGAAATTTAATCTTTCCAGCATACAGGTCATATAATTAATGTTAATTTAATGCTCAAATTCTCAGTCATTAATTTTTATTCTCTTAAATGCAGTTTGGCAGAGGCCCTGATCCATGGCAATGGATTTTACTGGATGTGAGAGCACTCTTGGTCTTAGGAGTGACTCACTGAAACCTTCCTATCCCAATAACAAGATCACATCATGTATGCATTATTAAGCCACATAATTGAACGGTCCATAGTTTGCATATCAGACTATTAAAATAATGTGTTTTGCTTTTCTCTGAACACGTATTGTTCAAGTCTCTGCGAATATGTGGTGATTCTGATAATTATCACCAAATTACTGCAAATGTTCTCTTCATTAACATGATTTCTTTCAAGCATTTTTAAAAGTGTGAATATCATTGTAAATTAAGGGACTTCTTACAAAGTTTTGTGAACTTTTTAAAAAAGAAACTTGTCATTGGAAAGGAAAGGATATATCAAATAGAGGAAGTAGAGAAATGCTTTTGACTGTGCCTTTCAAATGGCTTCCTCAGGTCAAATGAAAGTTTTTCTGTCCAGTTTTTCATGAAGTTTGTAGGCAAGAGATGGAAAGAAATTGGGAGGAAGGAAAGGAGGGAGAGAGGAAAAGAGAGAAAGAGAAAGAGAGAAATACTAGCTTTAAAGTGCACAGGAAAGGGAGAATTTTTTAAAGTTCCTACTATCTGCCTCCTTTTTGGTGTAAATAACAACCCCACAAAGAAAATCTTATTTGCCTGATCTAGAGTAAATTATATTTCTGCGTTTTAAAAGCACCAGCTCAAAATTTTCTGAACCTAACAGTTCACAATTAACTAAATATTGCTGTTTCCTCTTTGCTATTATGAGCTATAAGGTTAAAGAAATTCTAACCTTTCCTTCACACACTGTTTTCAAAGTTGAATAGCAAGGCATTTAAAAAAAAACATTATTGCAAAATAAGAGTCTCTCTTAAATGTGAGAAATTTGCATCTACATTACTTTTGAGCAAAGTTTTTCTGTGAGTGATTTTACAACTCTCATAATGGGGCATTCCGTGGCAGGGATTGTTGTTCCTTCCTGTGCACTGTCAATGCTGCGTGCGTCCCTTTCCTCAGAGGGCGCCTTCAATGTGGAATCGCTGCAATCAACTCCGGAATAGAGGGGTTTCAACAGTAGGAAAGTCTTAGGAGTTTGGAAAGTCATATGATGTTTCCTAAACAAAACAGGGCAGCAAAAGAGTGGGCAAGAGGAGAAGGAAGGAGGGAAGGAGGGAGAGGGAAAAGGGGGCGGGGAGAAAGGCAGCTATATCTGATGGATTCCGCCCGCACCTGCTTGGCTGTTCCCTACTGAGCGGGAGGGACACCCCCTTACTCCGTGCTAGGGTCCTCGGGGCGCCTCTCCTAGAGCCCGCAGTCAGCTCTCAGAGAAGGAGTGCCAGGCCCCCGGCGGCACTTTTATTTTGGCTGAGAGGAGGGAGCGCTGCTCCCAGGCCCAGGGGAAGCGAACTGAGCCCTTCTGTTTGGATTTCCCTCCTTGCTATAGCAACCAGCAGCATCCGGACAAAAATGCGCCCTCCCTGGACAATGGCCCGGCCTCCCGCTTCTCGCCCTCGTCTTCCTCCTTCGGATAGCAGCCAGGACCTGCCTGGGCGCTTTGCTGCACGCTCCCCCCCACCACCACCACCCTTCTGATTACTCCCCTAGCAGTCCTTCTGGAGGTCAGGCCAGGGCTCCTGGACGCCAAAGCCCCTTCTTCCTATCCTCGCCCAGGCAGGCCAAGGCCAGGACACAAGATCTGCCCGCCAAGCTCTGGGGCTCAGGTGGAGTTTTTCCGCGGGATTGTGCGGGTGGTTGGATTGCTCTGAGCAGCACAAACTCAAGCTTTTTTTCATATATATATATATATATATATATATGCACACACACACATACATATACATGTATATATGTACACATATTAGAATAATGCATAAAGCAGACTTCATCTTCTGTCCAGCACACGCACGCGCGCGCGCGCACACACACACACACACATAAATATAAGCACCCTAGACCGCAGTCCTAGGCGTGATCTCTTGGCTTTCTTTTACCCTCCCAAGGTTAATTAAGTTCCCTCCTTGGAACTGAGCTCTGCGCCTATTCATTATTCTCTCTCTTTGACCTAGGGCGTTAATATGATCAGGCCTGTGACTCTGCGGAGTCCTGTTTTCCTATTTTGCATTTAATGCTGGAACCCGGCTGCCCTAGATTACCATCAAAAACTCTCAGAATAAGACGAAAGGAGAGAGGAGGTCTTTTTTTTCCGACCTAAGACTTCCTTTTTCAGGGTCTTTTTCTGTCAATGTCACCTCGATTCCCTGGACCCACATTCTGGAAACCCATCTTTAAAAATGTTGTCATCCTTAACTTTATAAGCACTAGACGTGCTAGAAAGACTGAGCTGAAAAGCACAGACTTAGTCTGAGGTCCTGGCCCACAGTTACTACCGTTGTGGTTTACTGCTCTCAAGAAAAACGTCTCTCTCTCTCTCTTACATCACCTCTCCCTGGCAGGCTGCGGTGCTCCGGACTCTACTGACTCAATTAAGTGTACTTGTACACTTTAAGAGGGACTTGCACTCATGCTCTGTGCAGCCAGAACCAAGCCAAACTTCAACCGAAATCAGTCGGTTTTCCCCAGCGATAGAGACCAAGTCCCAGCCCTTGAAAATAGCATCAGTGAAATACCTGACCACATCCTCTTCCGCCCCTACCCCAGCACCCCCCAGCGACTGCCGCACGTTGTGGCTGTAAGTAGGTGTGTGCAGGTGCCCTCCCCTTCCACTTCTCAGATTGCACCAGAAGATGAAAGAGGCAAGGGGCTGAGGGAAGAGCTTCATCTCAGTACATTACCAAATGCTTTAGAGCTACGGTTTTTGTTGAAATCACTTTAATTTATCAAAGAGTTGTCATCCCCTCCTGGTGGCCATCCATCCACCTGCTTTAAGATGAGAAGGGAAAACACACACGTTTGGATTCCATTGTTAGAAAATCATTTAACTGTTAGTCCTTTGAAAATGAAATTCCAGGAAGGTGAGCTAGGAGCCACAAATCACCTCCTGTTCTTTTCCTGAGAATTCAACATAAACATGTTGTATTAACTCCTCTAAGTAGCATCCATCTTATGTACTGCTGGAATGTGTCCTTTATGCTTTCTCCTTCCTAAGGCCTCACTTCACCACTCAAATTTTAGCAGGCTTCCTTTGATAAATTACTCAAAGTAATCACTGAAACAGCTAGACTGTCTCAGTGATGTGGTGTTAGAAGTCTTCAAACCATGCCTTGCTGTAAAATATTCACTTTCAGACTACAAAGGGCAGATCATTTGCAATGATGAGATCTATAGCTTGAAGAAAAAGGGGAAGAGATTAATTTCCATGAATTCAAATAATTTCATTTCAAATACTCCTCAACTTAGAATATTATATTTCACTAACTTACACAGTAATGAAGATAAAATAGAGTTGTTTGTATGTGGGGCATGAACAAACAGTTGCCAAGTGTGTGAAGTAAGAGAGTTTCAACTTTCAGAAAACTTACCCTTCTTCAAGACCTTTTATGAACTGAGGCCAGATGTGTATTTAGGAACTTGCAAACTGTAGTATAGCTAGTAATACATAAATCTAAATGTGAGGATTTTTTTATTCGGGAGAAAATATACTGCTGTTATTAAAGATTAATTTCTGTGGTTTTATACATTTTAGGTAAACCTTTATTGTGTGTCTTTTCCAAGAACAGGCAACTTGGAAGTGCATTTTTCTCTGCTCCTTATAAATACATTCCCCAAGGCTGCAGTTCTTCAAGCTTTAAGGCGGTTTTCATTAAAGCAGCCAGCTGCCTCTTTGTGTGGATTGGCTGTTTAAAGCTATAGCCTTGAAGTCAGAGCCTCAGTTTTGACATTCTGTGGACCCTTAGTAAAGAAGTTCTATTCAGATGATGGCTGGGGGTGCAGGGGAGTAGTTTTCCACGAAATCAAACAGCTGCTGGGGCTAGCAGGAGAGCAGAAAACATAGGAATGAATGAATGCGGCAAGGTTGAGAGAGAAGGAAGAGGGACACTCAAACAGCCCTCCCCCAAGGTGGATTCATTAAAAGAGAAACATCAATAAGCAATTTTACCTAAGCTTTAACCAGTTGCTACTTCCACTCATCCAATGACCATCTCCAAAATAATTTTTCTTTGTTTTGTGTTGCTTCCTGGTTTCTCTTATCCTGGGATTACATAATAAGAATTAAGATCTATCAAGGGAATAGCCATCTCACCTCTGTTTTAGGAACTCTTTCCTGTTCAATGTATGAGAGTGATTAGGTGAGTTTTCTGCTAACTCCTGGTATACAGAAATACCCTAAATGATAATTTATATATGATATGGGTATGTTTACCAGAGGGACAAGTTAGTAAATTGGAGCCCAAGTCACAGTGCATGGACCAACTCTGTAACTGATACTCATGAAGATTTTAGGGAACTTGGGTCAAGATGCTGGTTGCTGGAACTATCCAAGCCTAAGGACACTATATCGAGGAGTGTGAAAGTGTGAGAGGTGAATATGGGCATCTTTTCCGTATTGTTAGTTCCTCTGTTTCTCTTACTTGCAGCGCACCCCAACAGGAGAGAGTTGGCACCACCTTTTCAGACCAAGATATTGACTGAGTAGAGCCCTTGCTTCAAGACCACTCTGGGCTGGCGCCAATGCTGGAATCTCTACACAGGGTGACTCCAGCCTGTCCTTATGGAAAGGGATCTGGGGACCCCACAATAGGCCCCTAAGGCTCAGAGGCCCATAGGAATTGCCTGTTCAGCCATTGTCCTAGTGAGTGATCTCGAGGAGCTGTGCTGGAGTGAGGGAGATATCAAGACACCTTGTCAGTTCAAAGCCTTTTATGGTTGTTTGAAATCCTCTCCACGTCAACGTAAGCAGCCTCTGTATTTGAACAGCTGCTTTGAACAGTGAAAAGGGATGAGCTGAATCAAAACCTGGAGGTGTCTGCCTGAGAAACCTTCACCTTGCTTTTTCATGCAGGCGGACAAAGTCAGGCTTTTGCGTGGGCTCTACCCTGAACCCAGTCAGCCCAAGGGACTGCGCCCATGAATGTGGGGGAAAAGAGGGAAGTGTGGAGAGTTCTCTATCTGGAGCTAAAACCTTCGAGAGCCTAGGTTCCGTGATCCCCAGTGAGGAGAGCTTGCGGGGTGTGGGACAGGGAAGCCCAAGCTGCTCAGGAGCCGGCATTCGCGCCAACCGGGCCCCCAGCTACCAGCTCCGGGAGTGGTGGGAGGTGGTACTCAGAGCGGTGCTGCGCGCCTAGCCTTACCCGCCCAGAGATTGGCCCTGCTGCGGGGGAGGGGGTGATGCACAGTCTGAGGCCCTGGGGTAGGACATTGCTTTGTATACTCTCGGGATTTATAGAGCACATTAAGTCCGATAGAACTCTCTGGGCTCGCCCTGTCGGGAAGGTTTCAGCTCTTTCGCAAGCTAGCTAAATGAGGCGGGGCTCCGGGGGGTGGAGTGGAGACCTGGGACGTCAAAGTGGGAAGGATCTCCGAGCATTAATCGCCAGTGAAGTCCCTTCACAGACAGGAAGTTTTGATGTGCACGTGCTGCCTATTTTTACCTCCCCCCACTACAAATAGTAGCGCCTTCAGCCCAGGTGGGAGATGAGCGGACAGAGGGAGACCTGAGGAGAGACTTTTAAATTGCTCAAAGCCAAGCATCCTCAGTTTCCTCGGAAATGCATCTGGAAACTTATTCTTCTCTCAAACGCATCAGGCTTCTAAGGGGCTGGTTCTTCCAGAAACGTGAAATTAAATCCAGAAAAAAAAAAAATGGACACCTGCTTTTAAAAGGGGTCCTGGGGGTCCGAGATGCGAGGTGCTTAGTAAACGGAGGCAGCCCTTCCTGGCTGCTGGATTGCTCCCTCCGTAGAAGCCCTGAGCTCCCCGGGAGAAGAGAAAAGAAAGGCGCTGTGGGCCAGAAGGGAACACTACTGGCGAGAGGCCTGTGAGTTCCCCTTAGGGCGGGGTAAAGCCGTGTACCCAGTGCAGGTGACGCTGGGCTGAAGCCCTAAGGAGGTTGTCTAGCCCGCCCTACAACCCAGGCGCACTTGGTACGGGAGACTCCCGCACCACCCGCTGAGTCTGCGCGCTCTGAGGCTTTGACTTTTCAATTTTTTTTTTTCTGGTCTGGCCAAGTTACTGGATTGCTAGCAGCCCCCAGGCGTGCGGTTAGAACGGCTGGGCGATTGCGCTGGGAGTCAGCGCTCCACAATGTATATCCTAGCCTAGCTGCGCGGGTGCGCGCGCGCGCGTGGCGGGGGTGCAGGTCCATCCCGACGCTGCCTATGGGCTCGCCCCTCCCCTAACCATTTCTCTCTCTCGCTCACACACACGCTCATAAACACAGGACACGTGGAAATTCTCAGCCAAAGCGCCTTGCCCGGGCGGTTGCTCAACGTGGTGATTTATAAACAGCTCAGCCACTCCCCAAAGAGCACCGCTCCTCGTTAGTCATGATGAATTTTCTGGTCTGCTCTATTCTGCTGTCTAGATTAAGATGCTCCGAGGCCCCAAAATGCTCCCTTTGAGCGTTGATTTGGCTTCCCTCATCAGCCTACCACCGCCAACAGAGCCCGCCGAGCTAGCACCAGAACGCCGGGCCAGGGATGAGAGGTGGGGAAGCAATTCACGTTCCCTGGAGTCTTTCCCTTCCTGGCAATAACTTTTGATTCGCTTTGCTACTAGTACGGTGCTGTACTATCTAAATTTACTGGAGGTCCGCTGCTTCAACCTGCATCAGCCCCTGGGTCCCTCTTAGGTTCTCGGGCTCGAAAACTGGCAGCAAACACCTGCTTCTGCTGGCTAAGAAACTGAAGGCGCTATGCGCTCACGCTCTGCAGAGCAGCGCCGCGGGTGCACTGTCCCGCGGTCTTGTTCTGGAGTTCACGACTGAATGCTGAGCAGCAAGCTTGACTGACCAGCGCCCTAAAGCTTAGAGTGACCCCACCCCCTGGCGCCTGCAAAAGTTATTGATTAGGAAGGTTTCCCTGGTATCAACCCATTTACTTTTACACTCTTTTCTTCCTCTTTGAAGCGACTTAACGGAAAAGTTGCACCAATAAGCGTGAGGAACACGGGGTGGGGAGATCTCATACATCTCCATCAGCACCACTTCCCGGAGCTGCTCTTGAATATTCCACCAAACCTACAGGCCGTGTACCCCTAGCCAGCACTTCTGAAGCCTCGCACAAGTCGGAGGTCTGCCCATACAAGCTCCTAGTTTTCTAAACCAAAAACTGTGCGCGCGCCCGAGTGTTAATCTGACAGACTTTTAGAGTTTTGTTTTCAGTTCAGACCGCTGTACTGTTAGAGCAGCCAACTCTGCGCCTTTATAGGAGTGGCTCACAAGCTGCGGCACACGCTGAGCGCATTGCTTCTTGCCGAGTTTTTTCGGTAAGGACTGAGAGGCAGCCGGGCCTGGAACCAAGAGCCTATACTATCAGAGTGGAGATGAAGTAGGGAACCTTCGTTCCAGTCAAAAGTGTCCGCCCAGTCAGGAGCAAAAGGCACCTGTGTACTGAGATTCTAACCATGAGGGGAAGGGGATTTCGACTAGGGGACAATTCTGGCTCTAGGTTTAAGCAACGCTAGTGTGTCTGTGTATCCCTAGGTGAATGAAAATCGAACTCCTGCTGGCTCGGTGTGACCCAGCCTTTCTCTTTCTCCATCCCTCCCCCACTCCCTCCAAGCCCTATTGGAAAGAGAAAGTGGACCCCCCCCCCAACACACACATCCTATCCAAGTCTTCCAAGTGGCTGTGGTCGATAAGAGCACCGGAACCACCCCCCTGCCCCGCTTCTCTGCCTGCGAGACAGATGGGGGGCGGGTCCCATCAGAAAGGGGGCGGAGGAGGCCGGGGATGGGGAACAAGAGGGGGAGAACTGAGAGGATCTGAATCGCAGGGCTAGGGGGCACTAAGAGGAGGGCTAGGAAGACTCTTAGCCTGGGGGAGGAGAGGGGGCAGCTGTGCGCCAATCAGTGGCGCCGGCCTGGGAGGTTGCTAGCGGTATCCACGTAAATCAAAGGGCGCAGAGCCAATGGGAGGGGGCGGAGGGGGCGGGGCCCAGGCGCGTGCCGCTGCGAGCCGGCGCTGCCAAGAGAGCGGGAGAGAGCTGGAGAGAGCAGGGAGAGGGGGGAGCGCGAATCGAGTCAGAGTGAGCGAGAGCGAGAAGGAGGGAGAGGAGAAAGAGAGAGAAGGCGGGCGGGCGGGAGGCGGCGGCGGCAGCAGCAGCAGTAATAGCAGGAGCAGCAACAGAAGGCGTCGGAGCGGGCGTCGGAGCTGTCCGCTAGGGAAGAGAGAGAGAGGGAGGAAAGAGAAAGAGGGCGAGAAGGAGAGGGAGCCAGAAACGAAAAAGTAACTGTCAAATGCGCGGCTCCTTTAACCGGAGCGCTCAGTCCGGCTCTGAGAGTCATGGCGACCGCAGCGTCTAACCACTACAGCCTGCTCACCTCCAGCGCCTCCATCGTGCACGCCGAGCCGCCCGGCGGCATGCAGCAAGGCACTGGGGGCTACCGCGAGGCGCAGAGCCTGGTGCAAGGCGACTACGGCGCGCTGCAGAGCAACGGGCACCCACTCAGCCATGCTCACCAGTGGATCACCGCGCTGTCCCACGGCGGTGGAGGCGGCGGCGGGGGCGGGGGCGGTGGCGGCGGGGGCGGCGGCGGGGGCGGCGGCGACGGCTCCCCTTGGTCCACCAGCCCCCTGGGCCAGCCGGACATCAAGCCCTCGGTGGTGGTGCAGCAGGGCGGCCGCGGCGACGAGCTGCACGGGCCAGGCGCCCTGCAGCAACAGCACCAGCAGCAGCAACAGCAGCAGCAACAGCAACAGCAGCAGCAGCAACAGCAGCAGCAGCAGCAACGGCCGCCGCATCTGGTGCACCACGCTGCCAACCACCACCCCGGGCCCGGGGCATGGAGGAGCGCGGCCGCTGCAGCGCACCTCCCACCCTCCATGGGAGCGTCCAACGGTGGCTTGCTCTACTCGCAGCCCAGCTTCACCGTGAACGGCATGCTGGGCGCCGGCGGGCAGCCGACAGGGCTGCACCACCACGGCCTGCGGGACGCGCACGACGAGCCACATCATGCCGACCACCACCCGCACCCTCACTCTCATCCACACCAGCAGCCACCGCCGCCGCCGCCCCCACAGGGCCCGCCAGGCCACCCAGGCGCGCACCACGACCCGCACTCAGACGAGGACACGCCGACCTCGGACGACCTGGAGCAATTCGCCAAGCAGTTCAAGCAGAGGCGGATCAAACTAGGATTTACCCAAGCAGACGTGGGGCTGGCGCTGGGCACCCTGTATGGCAACGTGTTCTCGCAGACCACCATCTGCAGGTTTGAGGCCCTGCAGCTGAGCTTCAAGAACATGTGCAAGCTGAAGCCTTTGTTGAACAAGTGGTTGGAAGAGGCAGACTCGTCCTCGGGCAGCCCCACAAGCATAGACAAGATCGCAGCGCAGGGGCGCAAGCGGAAAAAGCGGACCTCCATCGAGGTGAGCGTCAAGGGGGCTCTGGAGAGCCATTTCCTCAAATGCCCCAAGCCCTCGGCCCAGGAGATCACCTCCCTCGCGGACAGCTTACAGCTGGAGAAGGAGGTGGTGAGAGTTTGGTTTTGTAACAGGAGACAGAAAGAGAAAAGGATGACCCCTCCCGGAGGGACTCTGCCGGGCGCCGAGGATGTGTACGGGGGGAGTAGGGACACGCCACCACACCACGGGGTGCAGACGCCCGTCCAGTGAACTCGAGCAGGGGGGGAGGGGCAGAGCGCGGGGCTCCCCCTCCCCTTGGCCCAAGGTCCTTTCCGGACCCCTGTTCCCTCTCTAACTTCTGATTGTTCTTTTTATTTTTAATTATTATTTCCCCGTCCCTTAAAAAGAAAAAAAAAATAAGGAAAAAGGAAAGCAACTAAGACACTGGACTATCCTCTAAACGGTAGCAGGTGTAATGATGTGTTTTGCCCTTTACAGGCTAGTACCCAGGCAATGAAGTAGATGTCTCCTAGAGAGAGTGAGAAGAGTGTATGTTTGTGTGCATGAAAGACAGAGAGGTGGCAAGCACTGAGATAAATACCTGGTAAAACTAAATAAATTACCAAAAAGAAAAAGAAACCCATCAAACCGTGATAAACACAAAACTGCAGCTTCCTTATGCTCGATGCTTGGAGTTGGGACACGCTGTTGTGTTTATTTAATGTGGATTCCCATCAGGAAAGAGGAAAAAATTCACACATTCTTTGATATAGGCAAAATTTAACCACATAAATTTGCATTGCAAGAAAATTGAAGTTTACATGAACAAATTAATAAACATTTTCTTTTAAATTTCCATCGTTAATTTTGGAATTGCCGTTTTGGTTTTGCTTTGCTTTGCTTTGCTTTACTCAGTAGAGAGAATTTAAGCCAGTTCTTGGCCGCTCTCCATATTTAGTTCCTGTGTTGCCCCTTTTTACTGTTTGTGAACTTTGATTACCTTCATATTCCCTTTGCATTGGTGTAACATTTATTTGTTCCTTTTACCAAAGCAAAATGATTGAATTCATACAAAGTAACTAATTGCCTGCCTTTGGGAAATGTGTATAGTCTACCGACTTTATCCAAGGCAAGACTCTAGAATATAAAAATAAGAGTCAAGCATTGGTCTTCTTACCACCCACAAAGTAAACTTCATTTTCAGGCAGTGTTTCTGGGGGAGGTTATACAGGGGAGGAAAAGAAAAATCAATAGTGAGTGACTGATTGCTTCATTTTATCAGGCGGGCCCATTGTGAGAGAGCTCAGAGGAAACATGTGGAGGTTAAATATATTTCCAGAGTTGTCCAACAGAAAGTGGCACTTTGAAGAGAACTAAGTGAATAATATATCTTCAGATACCCCCATATAGTTCTCTGCTTTTAGTTTTAATAACTTAATTATGAGAAATTATTTGTGCTGACTTCAGCAACTAAACTTTGTTCCTCAAATTGTCTTTTTTTTAAGCATAAAGAAAATAACCCAGGAACTCAATGGTGTATGCACATGCAGTGTTTCTTAGCACACAAATACCTATATGCATATATAGACCATATACTGAATTTGTCTTCACTAGTTCATTTGTTTATCAGTCATATTTAGGGTCCCACAACCTCTTTCCCTCTAACTTATTACAGAAAATACCAGTTTCACTTGGACAGCTCCCCCCTTCAATAAGGAAGCCAAATGAAGTGAAAATAAAATGCCATTTTCAAGCCTTCCTCTCTCCCCTTTGTTAATAGTTTTAAGTGCATTTTTTACCTTATCTTGATGGAAAACAGTTAACTCCCAACACAAAAAACTATACTGGGAAGTGTAGGTGAAAACAAACAAACTTGTAACTATTGAAAATAAATACCATTAAACTGTGATCGGTTAAAAATTTAAATATAATAATCAGCACAAAAGGGCACTAAAAGGGAAGACACTTTTTATTAACCTTAAAAGTTTGAGGCTTTTTTCCTGGTTAGGTTTAGATAAATGTTTATTTTAAAAAATTGAATTTTCACTACCGTAAAATTATGGTTCAGCATCAGATTAGCATTGCACTCAGTAGTTAAGGTTTTAGAAAATATGCTTTATACAGTATTGTCTTTTCAAACACCTGTGATTGTTTCATTTTCAATGTTTTTGCAAGATAAATGGTGACTTATGATGGGCATATTTATTTGCCTGTATTTCATTTCCCCCAATGAATGTCACAAGGAGATGGGCACGGAGCTGCTTCGGGTACATCACTCTGCTTGTTCCTGAGGTGTGGGGACTGGCCTTCAGTGAAGCAATCCAGAGCAGGGCAGAGAGCTAATGGTAAAGGGAGGAAATGAATTTTCAGATACTTATTACCAAGTAGGTAAGGTCAGAAGCTGGAGTTCAGAGGATGTGTCTACAGTTCCTCTAGCTCTCATAGGTTTACTAAGATAAAAGTTACCAGTGAACCTTACCACTATGTATATATGTTTAATATCTGTCTTTTGAAATGCAGAAATAGTTTAAATGTTTCTTTGTCTATTTTTCTTTTTTTTAATGCTACCCAGGGAAATATTTTCATATCATTTTTAAGTGGCCTGCCTCAATGTATATTTATTTCTTTTGAAGCAAAAAGGTTCTGGAAACTGTTTTTCTGTAGCTTTAAATGAGTAGGTGAGCAAAATCTATATGGGATGTAATTTTTTGTTCAGTCTCTTTAAAAATACTTTGTTTTGGTACATTTGGTTGTGCTTGTGGGGAAAATAAAAGCGCAGAGATCCTTATATATTTATGTTAAAGTAATATTTTATTATTACATAAAACAGAAATGCACAATACCTTCATAGTTTGTTCTAATTATTGAAATATCTTTATTTTATTTTTAAAGATAGTGCCAAGTTTTAAGGGGAAAAAAACCCTTTAGACCTTATACTGACTGAGTTGAGTCGTGTGTAAAACACCTCCCTCCCTTTATACTTCATAAAGTTTTGGAATAAATTTTATGCATATATTGCCAGGTTTCATGTTTATAACTTTCAGAAGCTTTTTTTTTTTTTTTAAATGGAGACTACTGTTCTGGTTTACGTTTCTTTTCAAAACTATCCTCAGTCCCAAATGTTTCAGTCACTATGCCTGTAGCATTAAATTGAAATGGTCACTGGATTTGAGCTTCAATTTGTTTGCCATTTCATGGTCTGACAAAGAGATGTTTGCCCTGTAAATATATGCAGATATTACTGCATCTTCTTTCCGGGTTAGGTATACCTTATCCAATTGGGCTATTGGGAGAGCATCAACTGAACTGCATAATTTGGGATCTACAGAAAAGCAGGACTTAGTTAGAAGATTATTCCTCTTAATAGCTAACAAATATCTTTCAACAAAGAATAACTCTGACAATATGTTATATGCGTGTTTACCAAATGATTAGAAGTAGATCCTATATATTATTAATGTTAGGTTTACAGGAAAAGATAGATTTTGCAGTGGTCTCTACTATAGTGTCTGTTTCTGATCAGGCAAACAAACGGACTCTAAAATAAGAAGCGAGGGGCATGTATGGAAGAAATCAAGCCATAATGCTAACAACAGATTTCAGACAGTCTTAGAACACTATACTTAAAAATATATATCAGTTTTAAGCTTAATGAGAATTCCAAGCAGACTTGGGTTAGTTTACAAATTTGTTGATGTATTTAAAGTCCTCCTTGGCACATTGGTTTAAGTATAAATGTTCATTTAGAAAGGTAGTTTCTGGGCTTATTACATCTGATCATCTTTTCTAACTCCTAGTCAATATTACATGGGTCCCAAACAGATTCAGCCAAATGATCTTATCAATAGTCTGAACAAGAAGTGACAGAAAGAAGAAGTGTTTTGTGACCGCAGACATGCTGATGGGTAAAATGTTTAAGCTGGGTATAGATTTGAGTTCTGGGTCAATATCCCTTCACTGTAGGCAGAAAACAAGCAGCATCTGCCCTCTGCAGGGCATTTCAGTGGACCTTGAGAAAGAATTTTTGTTCTTAGCCACAGGGGCTACTGACTGGAAAACATCACATGTTAAGTGGACACATCATGATCTTGACCCATGCTTGCCATTCAGATCCTAAAGCTATTCAGGTAGTTTCCATGCCCGTTAGGGAAAGGTATTACACACTATGGTGAAAAACTATTAATGGCCACTGGGAGAAATCTGTGGGGTAATCATTCCCAAAACATGGAATTAGCCACAATGTTGTATCCTTTCTTTCTCCCAAAGACAATAATGCAGAATATTGCCATCCTGATAGAACTCTTGTGTTTCTTCAAAATATGTCACTTTTTAGATTTATGACATAAGATGGGGAGAAATGATCATGTGGGAAAGAGTTATGCAAAGGTCAGATGGAGGGAATGGCTACAAATAATATTGTGCTTGGCATATCTAAACATTCTCGGTTCCCACGAAGTAACCTCCTTTATATTTCAGATGGCAGCAACAAAAGCACTCTTCTCCTTTCCCTCCTGCTCCAACCAAGGGAGGTCACACACTGGTTGACAAAATTTTCTGGTAAAATGGTTTTGATAAAGGCACTCATCTTTCTACTTACTTCTTCAAAAGCAACTAATAAAGAGATGCAACAGCAACAAGGGGATGGCATTTGGGTGCATTGGTACCCACATGTGTATGTCCATTTGTTGCATTCACTTGCCTTTTATTTTTCTTAGTATGGAAGCGTCTTGGATAGTGCTGGGGAGTGGGATAAAATTACTCTTTTATCACTCCTTTCTGTGACATGTATTTGGTGATTTTTCAACCAATTCATAGAACTCTGTTCTAGATTCTATTGAATTCCTACAGATGTCAAAGAATGAGGTAAAGAATGGAGCTTGAACAGAAAGAGAAAGGATGGTGAAGTGAGGGTTTCTTTGGATCTGCTTGTATATTTCAGTGGATAAGGCAAAGGAACGGTGTTTATCTAAAATGAAAGAGAAAGACACATATTGAAGTACTATGAATCTAAACCATATGATTAAATGGGATGTACAGCTAAGTTTTATATAAATATTTTCCCTTTCTAGGAAAGTTTACTTTTTCAGTGATGCATAGTCTCTTAACAGGGGACAGATGGTAGTAGCAGAGAACCAGGGCTTCTGATACCTATTCCCACTACTTGATTCAGGATGGAGAACAATATAAAAGTGGCAGAGGTCTGCCACCCAGTTAGCAAATCAAAGAATCAACTGGCCCATGTTTGTAGAACTTGGACTAGTGTTATTTCAATGTCCCCTTACCCAGAGAGGAGTATGAAATTGCCAGAAAAATGGCTTTTTAGTTTTCTTTACGGCTTTGCTTGGTTATGGAGTTAAGAAACAATCAGAATATTTTCACATTGTTCTGGTGTTTGATGGGAAGCTAGGAAATTTGTTCCTTCCTCTTTAAAAAAAAAAAGTTAATTAACTTTATCATGTAATACCTTTTCTTTACCTTAATAACACCTCTGCAATAACACCTCCGCTTGGCTTAGCTGTTAGAGGTTTTAGAAACAGTATCATACATATCCCATCAAAACAATCCTGGTCTCATTGTTCCTAGAATTCTGATTGTTGGTAACATTAAGATGTATTTCCCTTTTTAAAAATGTCTGAAATGTTATTTAATACACCAGTAAAAGTGCATCTATATCTTCAAGTTTATTCCTTCTATGTCTTTTTTAGTTTTTATAGCTCTTTGTCTGGAATGGGGGGGGGGCGACTTCCATATGCGGCTTGTGCATGAAGAGTTTGGGCTCTGAAAGGGTCTGTAGTTGGCGGCAAACAGCCCTCTGCTCTTAGATGCTCTTAGAATGGGGAGTTGTCATCCAGAAAAAAAGGAGGAGGAGGAGGAGGAGGAAATAAATGCCCCCACAAAGACGTAGTTGTCACCGATTTTAGAAAGACAGGGGAGGGTTAGGACCCCATCTGAGCGATATGGAGGGGATTTTGATTGTTATGAATTAACTCTGAGTGTGCCAAACAACGCCAATAGGAAACCTTGCTGTGGAGTAAATTTGAACCTGTGCCCTTTTTCATTTGGGTCATATATTTTTTCCTCCCAGCAGTGTTTCCTCTAGATTTGTTGTTTATAAAGGAAAAGGAAAGCCACACACCAAAAAATATGGTCACAGAGTTCTGCAGCAGAGTGGGAAAAAGAAAGTTTCTTATGAGTTTGTCAAATTAGCCAATGTAAATCACAGGGCTTCAAGGCTAAGGCAAATCCATGTGGAAAGTGTTGGGGGCTCTTTCCCCCTCCTGTTAAGAAATCTCATTCTATCAGAGGAATTTTTATGTGACCTTTTATGTTCTAAGGCATATGATTCTGGAGAGAATTATTTGATATTAATAACTTTTTGTTGATGTTGTGCCCCTAACAAATATTCCTTCAAAGTTGGTGCAGCGACTGGGCAAGGCGGGTCTAGGCAAGGCGGGCCAGTGTGCTGCCAGAGGGCATCAGTTTCTGCGCTCAACCGCTAAACAGGCGCCAGGCCCTCACAGCGCGCACCCGACCCTGGCAGATGAGATGAGGGCCCAGAAAGCTCTGCTCCCGAGCTCTAGGAGAGGAGAGAAGTGAAAGAAACCGGGCATTCCTAGTACTTCCAGCCCAGGCCTACGCTGCTCCAGAATGTTGCAAACAGCCCTGGGTGTGCCGGCTTGGAAATCAAGGATTCTTTGCCGCGCCCCGGGGCTCTGACGCCAGGACCCCGAGGGAAGGGTCGACAGCTCGGACTTCGAAGGCTATTCCAACTCGCTCCCTTCCTAGGGAGGCCCATGCGGGCGACTGCATGGACGATTGGTGGGTTCACCGCCGGAGACTGAGGCTAGAGGTGGTTAGGTGGAGTACAGATGCCTTTGGGTATGGCTGTCTTCCCAGGGAAAGAACATCTAAGAGCAGGAGTTGGAAGGGCCTTTTCTGAAGGCAATGAGTGGCTATTGGAGAGGTGTAGAGTGGCATAGGGGTGACTAGGAATAGAGGTCCAGAGGACAGTTAATCTAGCTTTCTGCCTGCCGTGCTTTTCTGCTTGACTCTGCAAAGTCGAGCCCAGGACATTGCTTCCACAATTGCTGCACCTTTCCCAGCAATTGTGGAAGACGGTGCCCCAAGAGAAAAAGGGGAAAGTAAACAACTACAAGAAAACTGGGGAAGAAAAACGGACAGCTGCATGGGAAGTAAAATAATTTGAGCTTTTCCTGGTCTGTGAGGGCAAAGAATGGAGGACAGTGGAAAGCTGGGGAGCAAAGTTCTGAAGCATGCGCCCTTAAGTTCCCACCCATCAAACTTCTGCTGTTTGACCTCAATTCCCTGCCTCCAATGGAGAGGAACTTTTCCTCCAAGCGCGTGGAGAAAACAATTCTCTAACCCCCAGAAGTCGGCCACTCCCTGCTGAGCCTAAAGTCAGTTCTTGGCAGAGAAAATTCAGTTCCCCAGAGAAGGGAATCCGGGAGCCCCTCTGGGCACCCTGTGATCCCAAGCCAGAGCTGAAAGCCGTGAGCAGCGAGGGTAGTGCCCCTGGACTGGAGGCCTGGCGTTCATTTCCGTGGGTTGGCCACTCCTAGGGCCTTGAGATCCCTCCACCCCCATTAGCCTTCCCAGGCTCCTGTGAGAAGGCTCCCTGTGAGAAGAAACTCAGCTCTTAAAAGCCTTGCGGAAGGGTGTTGGGAGTTCCAATGCGATCTTTCCCCACCCGAAGGAGATAGGCCGGTTGGAGGTCTCTTGGAGCCTGAGGTGAACTTCCTGGCCGCAGTGGCGGGAAGCTGGCTGGGAAGCTGTGGGAAGGCGACCAAAAGCAGAAGGTTGGGGCTCCCGCTGGGGGCAGGTCTGTGCTGGCTCGGGGCCTGGCTTCCGAGGGGCGGCCCAAGCCTCTCTCTCACTCCTGCCGCGCGCGCCCGCGGCCACTCACCGAGCTCCGCCGCTAGCCCGGGCGGGGTCGCACACAACCAAGGATGCTTCTATTTACTCGCCTCTGCCTGTGGATTTCTAAGACATTCAGCAGGCACAATCATTAAACTAATTTGTATTTGATTGTTTGGGCGGACGGAGGGTAGTTTTATTGCGCTAAGCATTCAAGCAGGCACGCATCGCTGATTACCAGTATACATTAAATAAAGTTGTTTGTACACATTGTCTTACCACATATAGGCAGAGGCTTATTATTCTAATTACTCTAATTAGTGCATTGAAATGTTTTCTACTTGATTTGAGAAGACAGTGATTAGTTCTATTACTTCTTTTAACTCGTATTTTATGGAAAACTGTTGATGCATGTTCAAATTACTTTATTTGCCCCTAGAATATAACGCTGACCCAAACGCAGTGAACTGCACGGCCCTTGTGGGGCCCCAACTTTGATGTGGGCCTGGGCTTGGAAGAGGCGTCTGGTATTTATTATTTTGCTCCCATCCGCGCAGCCTAGTCTCCCAGCGCCGGGCCCGCGGCCCTTGCCCCATCCTGAGCCCCAGATGCGCTCCTGTCTCTGACCGAGTTCCAGCAAACAGAGATCCGAAACCTGCTCGGACTCAGCCTTCCTGGCTTGCAGCCCCGCTACTTTCCCTGGTGCGACTGCTTTTTTAAAAACTCCCTTAAGCATATTTTCCGTGAATCTGTTTCTTGAGCTTCAATGTTACTATTAATTGATAAGATCAGCTCATCAAACATACTATTTCGATAGGGAATTGTAATTAAAACCTTAATCCTGTTTGAGACTTTTTTCCTTTAAATTCCTTTTTCTTATGGAAGAGGTACAAAGTTCACTATAAAAGTACTATAACAGGGAGATTAATTCGTTGTCTAAATAACAATCTTTGCTATTGATCCAATGTACTTTCCTCCACCTTTTGTGTTAGTCCGGGAAGCCCTTAAAAAGGAGAATATGACAAAGCAGCAGATTTGGACCGAGCCCCGCAGACTCCAATCTACTTGGGAAAGCGAGGGTGTTTGAGGACCGCCGCCCTCCACTGTCGGAGAAGGCTTTCCAGGTGGGTCCTGGCAATACTGCGGCTGCCACTGGAGAAGCGCAGCGCCAGTGCCGCAGGCTTGGTAGCTGGGCCTCTGGCGCGGTCCTCTCCCCTCTCAAAGGGAGATCTGCTCAGTCTCTAGGTAAATATTCGACCGGTTCTGCTTTTATTTTTAATATTTAAACTCGGATTATCCTGTCTCTAAATGCGCGTTCCTAACCTTTGCGGGTGGCTGGATGTAATAAACCCTGGCGGGCTAGGCGCTCAGCCTGGGCTGGTCGCGCCACTGCCTCCCGCCCCCGCCCCGCCCCCCAGCCCCTGGCCCTCCGCCCCCAGCCGCCCGCAGCGAAAGCCGCGCGGGAATGAAATCAGCGCCTCTCCGCAGCTGACGGCTGAGCATCCAGGGCGCTTGCAGGCGGGGGAGACCGCCCTTTATCCTGGCTGAAGAGTCCTCGGGGGCTGCAGATGGAGACGTGCAACCCCGCGGCGCCCCGGAGGAAAAAGAACCCGGCTTCCTGAAAGCAGCAGCCCCCAGGATGGGAGGGGTTGCAGAGTGGAGTAGGGTGTCCAGGAAGTTGGGCTGGGTCGGTGTTGTGTATGTGTGTGTGGCGGGAGGAGAGTGCACCCTGTCCAAATGTATATCCCCTCCTTGCATGCCCCCTTTAAGAGAGGTCGTGGCCCCAGTTTGAGAAGAAGCCAAAGAATTTCTGAAGCGAAGAGGACCGTTTGTGCTCCCAGGTCAGCTAAGTAGTCGGAGATTTTCTACTCTTTAAGAGCTTCCCCCACTCACACCCTCCTCCTTCCCCTCAAACAAAGTCTTCATCCCCCACGCAGAGACTTGTTATGTAACAAAGTCTCCCAAGCTAGTTTAACTGGAGAATAAAGGACATCCTAGCCCCACCCTCGTCCCCCCCGCCCCAGTGCATCTGTTCTCCAGGACTTCAGTCATCGCACCCGAGAAGGCTGCAGGCCTTAGCCCAGAACTTTGGCGCCCCACAGTGGCATTAGCTTCTAACTACTCTTGATTTTACAGCTGCCTAATCAGTTCAAATGTTTTGTTTCAGATCAAATCCACCTTCCCCCTTCTCTCCCTCTTCTCTCCCTCTTCACATTACATTCTTTCTCTTACCCTACAGCCAACACTCATAAAGGTGACTGTATGCATATGACTCATACAAAGACTTCTAAACATCTAAGGTAGCTCCTTAGTTGAGATTTGAAAAATATCACCAGAGGGTCCTATACACTCTATATACCAGGAAAGTTCCCAAAGGAAGAGAGAAAGAAAAAAACGCACTTCAAGCCTTAGTTTCTACAGGCTGGAACTGTAATAGGCAAGTATTTTGTCTCTCAGAGAAGTCTCAGCATTTCATGGGCATCAAGACCAGAATACCAAGTTGGAAGCCATGATTAATAGCAGGTTGAATGCCTCAATTAGGAGAAAGGGAGTCCTGAAAATGCTATTTTAACTCAATCCAAGTTTCATCTGAGACTTCTTTCTACATAGTAAGTTTGTTCAGTTTTAGAGTTCAAAATGAGGTTATTTTTTCCCCAAGTGGGTCACTTGAACAGAGACACATCTTGGAAATTTTTCCAGAATAGGGAAAGCATCCCAGTCTCCAAAACTGCTTTTACCAAAGGTATCCATTCAGTCTATAGAGCTGAACTTTGCTTACTTCAGAGCCCAGCCAATTAGTCCTTTCCCCACAACATGGGCCACTTTCTCTGTTTCCTTCCTCTGCCTTTATCCCAAATAAGATGACATGGAGAGGAAGAGAGGACAAGATCTTCAGGCAGTACTCAGCAGTAGTAATGGAACTGGCAATAGGCTTGCAGTCAAAACACCTGCGTTTGTGTACCAGCTCTGCACTTAACTAGCCAGCAACCTGAGGGATGTCAGCAAATCTATTTCTTCATGTGCAGAATGTAGATAATACCACTTTTTAACTTTCCAATGGGGTTGAAGTAAGGCTCAAATGACTTAATGTACATGAAAGCACTAAATAAAGTGCAAATCTAATGTGAAGTGCTGTTGCTGTCAGCTCTGGTGGAGGCCTCCACTGTGATTGTCCAGCAAGAAATGTTTCTAACTTAAATATGATCCAGCCTTATGTCTGCCAATGCAAGGAAAAAGAAATTCAAGAACAGCCATCCCAATTGCATTATCTAGGGAGGCACCACAATTCTGATTAGTTTTAAATTGGGGTTGCTACTTACCAGACTTTCTGTATTTAGAATATTCAGACCCTATTTTGTAGCTAAAGTTCATCATGAGGGCCTTCAGCGCTACACACCACTAATCACAGAGATTATAGCTTTGCTATGATGTGAGGGTTAACCCAGTACTCTGCTAAACACTCCATGTCTTTAACATCTCTTGATGTTTCCAGCATCTTTCTCTGCGTGTCTTTTATAGTAGCAGGCGTCAATCAAGAAGAGAACACAGGGATCATACACTCAAAACCAACCGCACACGCAAAGCAGCAAGGGCAATAACCACTGTAGAATCCCTACATGTGAAAAGGGCTACGTCCAGTCACTGGACTTAGAAATAATGAGGGTTTGGATCCCACAGGCTCTCTTCGACATGCTCCAGTACCTAAGAGGGGCGCTGGGGGAGAAGCCGGTCCTCATTTTGGGGTACCCTTCATCGCTAAGGAATTCCATTCCACTCAGGAAGTCCTTCCACTTGCCTAAGGGCCCTTCCTCTGATGGAGGAGGGACCTCTTAACCTTTAACTGAGGAATGGCCCAGGCCATCCCCTCCCTTTGTCCCCGCAGGTGGGGCCCCGGGCACCCAGCCTGGCATGACAGGGGGCTCTGGACATTTCCCAGTCCGCGGGAAAGTCAGGTGTTCTGTGTTCCTCGCGAGTGGCGGAGGCAAGTGTGCGAGCAAGGCCCTGTTCGGCTCCCAAAGCGCTGGCGGAGGAAGGGTTTCACTCCAGGGCGGCTCAAGGGTTTGGCCCGCCCTTGCTCGGCATTGGCCACCCAGGACCGCTTCCGCTCTGCTGGAGTCAAGATTTACAAAAACACGGTGTCGCCTCAGCCGCAAGTTCAGGGTGGAGAGGGGAGAGGGACGACTGGAGACGCCGCACTGAACGGTTTCAGCATCACAGCCACCCTAACACCCAGGCCCCCAGTGGAGCTGCCCTAGAAGACACAGAAGCAGCCTGACCGGAAAAAAGCTGAGACCCCGCGGCGGCCCCAGGCTGTGCCCCAATGGCTCTCACCTAGACAGGTTCCATCTGAAAGCCTAGAGATTCCTTGGGGCTTCTCTTCCCATACATGAGGATCAGAGGAGAGGGGAGCAATGGCTGCCTAAGGCCAGCGCGTCTTTCAGGAGGATGGAAGGGAGGGAAGTTGAGACAGGAACCAGGACATTCTGGGAGCCTGGAGGTCCAACAGGAGCCAGACTTAGCACTAGAGGCACTTTCACTAGGTATGGGAAAGGCCAAACTGGTAGCTTCAAGAACAGAGGGACTTACTGCCAAGAGCCTGGGAGCACTTGAACCAAGATTTGTGGGCCTGCTGCCTGAAAGGACTTGGGTTGATAATGCAGGTGCATGAACACACATGCATTTGCAAAAGGATAGATCTGAGTTCAATCAATTGGGATTCTTAGTTGGAACAAAGTTAGAAGAGAAAGGTCATTCAGCAATTAAGGGGGAAAAAAGGAGAAAGAATTGTTTGGCAGAAAGAAGTAGTAGTTGAGTGGGCACTCTAGATAGGAAGCAACTGGCACAATGTGAGGCAGAGAAGCAGAAAAAGGCAGAGGGTGAGCAGGTTTGAGAGTCTGGGCCAGAGAACAGCAACTGGCCGCCAGCATAAGAAAGCTGCTGAGGGAGACTGTGCATGGAGTTAATTGGTAGAGGGTCTAGAAGAAGATTTAATTAGATTCCAAAAGCAATTAAGAGCCATTGTAGAGAAGAGATCCGATGAAAATAATGCTTTGGGAGGAAGGGAGCTGGCTAGGGTATCAGGTTGGAAAGGGGTGAGGATGAGTACAGAACATTAGCTAGGAAGGAGGCTATTGGAGTACAGCTGACTGACTCAAAGTGGTCAGTCAGGGAAGTCTGAAACAGACAGATGATGGTGATTAAATGGCTGGAGGGGCTAAAAAAGGAGAAATATGGAGTGGTGTGGCCATTATCATATTTTGGGGGAATCAACGAGACAAGGATAGAAAAACAAAAGGGAATTGGAGAACTTGTGTTTTAGATGTATTTCTCTAGAATCACACACACACGCACATGTTCATCATAAAACCATCAGTATAGCAGGGTTTTCAACATTTATCCATTGAACCCACCTCTAAGGCTGACCCTAATTCATGATTTTTATTTAACAATTAATTAATTAATGCTAGGTCCTGTCCTAAGTGATGTCTCTGTAACTGACAGAATATGAAGAAAAAAATGAACATAAATCACAGGCCATACATTTTTCATGTTATAGGCACTTATCCATAATGTTGAGAAAACTTTATAGAAGCTTCCTATGAGACCTGCATGGACCATATCACTTTTTTCATGTGTCTTCTGCCATATACTTTCATCTAAATCTTTGTTTCAAAGATAGTTTAAACAATCTATTTTGAAGAAATTTGGGTACATATTAAGCTTTCTTTTAAAAAGTATATACAGCCATCTAAAACTATGAGGGGTTAGATTTGAGGAGATTATATTCATTTACATTTACTGTCACTTCTCAATTAACGCACAAAAGCCCCTTCTCCAAGATTTCCTAGACTTTAAAAGGTAGGAATGGCATACTGGATTATTCTCAAGTAGGAAAAAGGAAAGCAGTTTGAATAGAGGACTACTGAATACAAGCATGTCAATATTCTCTTGAATGTAGTAAAAAGTAACTGACACTGCCCAGTTTTTAAACACAGAGCATGAGAAAGCTGAAAGTTTCCCCTCTAAGATCGGGAGCAAGACAAGGATGCTCACTCTTACTACTTCTATTCATTGTACCACTATAGGTCCTAGCTGGAGTAATCAGAAAAGGGCAGGGGAGCATCCAAATTGGAAATAAAGAAGTTATATTGTCTGTTTACAGATGACTTGATCTCATAG
The DNA here is from genome assembly GCA_004024805.1 of Geosciurus inauris. Classification (NCBI taxonomy): domain Eukaryota; kingdom Metazoa; phylum Chordata; class Mammalia; order Rodentia; family Sciuridae; genus Geosciurus; species Geosciurus inauris. Next base: position 3,403 of record PVHX01022414.1, on the reverse strand, counting down.
ATAGGAAACCCTAAAGACTCTAAAATGCTAAGGAAAGCTGTTAGAACTAATAATTAAATTCAGTAAAAGTGCAGGATACAAAACTGACATATAAAAATCAGTAGTATTTATATACACTAAGAACAATTTATAAACATTTTATTTTCAAAAAAGGAATTAAGAATATAATCCTGTTTACAGAAGTATTGAAAACACTTGAGAAAAAATTGACCAAGGAAATTAAATGTGTACACTGAAAACTATAAAACACCAATAAAAGAAATTGATAAATAAATAAAAATATATCCATGTTCATGTATTAGAAGAATTGAAATTATTAAAATGTACATACTATCCAAAGTAATCTATAGATTCAATTCAACATCTATCAAAATTTCAATGTAGTTTTTAATAGAAAAACTTTTAAATAACAAAATTCATTTGGAATCACAAAAGACCAGAGATAGCAAAAACAATTTTGAGCAAAGGGAACAAACCTGAAGGAATCATACTACTTGATTTCAAAATCTATTACAAAACTATAGTATTCAAAATAGGGATGCCAGTGACATACAGATCAATAGAATGGAAATCCCAGAAATAAATCATGCATTTATAGTCAAATGATTTTTGACAAAGTTGCCAAAAACACAATGGGGAAAGGACAATATCTTTAATAAATGGTGATGGGAAAACTGCATGTCCACATGCAGAAGAATTAAAGTGACTCTTTTCTCACAACACATAAAAAAAAACCTCAAAATGAATTAAAACTTAAAAGTAAATTCTGAAACTATCAAACCACTAGAAAAAAAATAGGTCAAAAGTTTGTTGACATTGGTCTGGGCATTTTTTAAAATATAACCCTAAAAGCACAGACACTAGTCAAAAATAGGCAAATGAGATTATATCAAATTAAAAAGTTTCCCACAGCAAAAGAAACAAGAAACAGAGTGAAGAGACAACCTGTTGAATAAGAAAAAAATTTGCAAACCATACATTTGATAAAGGGTTTATAAAATAATGGTAAGAAGACAACCTAATTTTTTAATTTTTTAAAAAAGGGAAATAGATATAAAAAGGCACATCTAAAAGAAGACATACAAATAAACAACAGGTATATCAAGAAATGCCCAGTGTCGTTTATCATCAGGGGATTGCAAATGAAAACTACAATGAGCTATCACCTCACCAGTGAAAATGGCTATTATCATAAAAAGACAAAAGATGGTGGTGATGATGTGGATAAAAGGGAACCCTTGTACATTGTTGGAGGCATTGCAAATTTGTGCAGTAAATATAGAAAACAGTATGTAGGTGTAGGTTTCTAAAAATTTTAAAAATAGAACTACCTTATGATTCAGCAATCTCACTACTGAGCATATAGCCAAAGGAAATGAAATCAATACGTTAAAGAGACATTTGCATGCCCACATTTACTGCAGTATTATTCACAATAGCCAAAATATTAAATCACAATGGATAAATCAAAAAAGAAAATATTATGCATACACATACACCTGCATACAATGGAATACTATTTAGTCTTTAAAAAGAAGGAACCCTTGCATTCATAACAATTTGTGTCATTTGTATTCAACACAGACGAACCTGGAATACATTATACTGTGTGAAATAAGCCAGGCAGCCACAAAAGGACGTATTACATGATCTCACTTACATGTGGAATTAAAAAAAAAAAAAAGAGGTGAACTCAGAACAGAGAATATGGTGATTCCCAGGACTGGGATGTCTGGTGATTGGGATTGGGAGAAGTTAGCAATTTTTTCACCACAAAAAAGCAAGTAGAGAAGTTATAAATATGTTCTTTAGCTTGATTTAATAATTTCACAATGTATACATTTATCAAAATATAACATTGTATACAATAAAATATACAATTTTTATTTGTTAATTATACCTTAATAAATCTGGGAGGTGGGAATAAAGACAAGCCATGAACTGACTTCCACAAAATTTCTCTTCTAAGAGAGTCTACCTAACTTGGTTCTATTTTCCACTACCTATTTAAAATCAAACTAACCAGAGGACCTTATTTTTTTTCTTGGAAAATCTCCAAGTGGTATTCAGAAAGAAAAAAACTCTTTTTACCCGGAAATGTTTATTAAAAATTAATATTTTTAAGGTACTGGGGGAAAATGAGAAACTATTTTCTGCAACATTCATCAGAATAAGATATAGGTCTAATTTGTTAATGAAATTAAAATTTTCTGTAGTCATTATGCAAGTATTTTTTTTCCCCAGGGGAAGACATACTAATCCCACATATCCCCCTGCCTGCATATTTTACAAACTGTACCATGTAAAAACCTGTTGGGTGCAACTAAGTGGACTGGGAAGGCTATTGGCTCTGAGTTAGAAGATGCATGTGTACATCAGAGGAACTACCAGATGCTGCCTGCTTCTCTAACATCATTAGCATAATCTCTTAATTTGGAAGGAAGAGAAGGTATTATCAGATAGTACTACATGGGGGCTGAATTATCAGAATTATCTGTATAGGGAGGCAACATTTTCAAAAGTGGTAAAAAGTTTCTTTCTAAAAGAGCTTCATGTGGCATACATTTGAATGGAATCTTAATCAGTTGATAAATATAAAACATAAAATTTTCTTTATAATTTTGCAGTACTTCACATAGAAAATATATAAAGAAAAACATGACAAATATCTGTATATTTTCCACTTAATTTAAGAAATAAAACATGTTATTCCCCATGTAGCTATGGCTCTCTGGTCATTGTCTCCTCTTCTCCACCTGAGGTAAATAACTGAATTCTGTATTTATCATTTCCGTGAATTCCTTTATATGTTACACATATATCTGTATTTTATTTTATTTTACTTTTTTTGGTACTGGAGATTGAACTCCGGGGCACTTGACCACTGAGCCACATCCTCAGCCCTATTTTGTGTTTTTTTATGTAGAGACAGGGTCTCACTGAGTTGCTTAGCGCCTCGCCGTTGCTGAGGCTGGCTTTGAACCCGCAATTCTCCTGTCTCAGCCTCCCTAAGTGCTGGGATTACAGGCTTGCGCCACCCTATCTGTATTCTTAAAAGTCTGTCATATGTTAAAACTGTACAAATGATATAAAACTTTTGAATAAGCCATAATGCATAGAAAATGTAAAAGTATGTCAGGTGCAAAAGACAAGGCACCTTGGATATACTGCTTCATTTCCCAGACTTATATAATACATTATTTTGGTTCAAGGCCAATGTGGATCTTCCAAAACAGTTATATATTCAAAAATTGAAGTGCTTCAGAGCAGAGCAAAAGGCAGAATGGGTAATAATCAAAATATTTATATTTTGCTTTATTTTGAACCCAGGGCCCCACATATGCTAGACAAGTGCTCTGCCACTCACTAAGCCACACCCCCAGCCCTATGTTTTGCCTTTTTC
>PVHX01022413.1:0-27756 GCA_004024805.1 Geosciurus inauris | reverse complement strand
TTTTATCTGACTACAATTAGAATGGCAATCACAAGAATACAAATAACAATAAATCTGGTAAGTATGCAGGGGAAAAGGAATTCTTAATATGCTGTTGGTGAAAATGTAAGTTAATACATCCACTACAAAAATCAGTATGGAGATTCTTCGAAAAACTAGGAATCTAACCACAGTATGATCCATCTATAGTGCCTTGGTATTTATCCAATATGAATTAAAGACAGCATGCTTTAGAGATACATGCATTTTCATGTTTACAGTAGCACAATTCACAATAGCCAAGTTATGAGATCAGTCTCAGTGTCTGTTAACAGATGAATGGGTAGAGAAAATGTGATATGTATGCACAATGGAATTTTATTCAACCAGAAAGAACAAATTTATGTCATCTGCATGAAATGGAAGAAACTGGAGAGAATCATGTTAAGCAACATAAGGCAAATTCAGAAAGTTAAGGGTCCTATGTTTTATTTCACATGTGGAAGCTAGAGAGATATAAAAGGAGAAAAAGAATCTCATGGAAATAGAAGATTCATAAGGTAATGGAGAGACGAGGAAGGGCCAGGGATGGTATTGAGAAGTGAAATTGATTCAAATTATTATATGCATAACAAATATGCCACAATGAAATCCACTTCTCTGTATAATTCTTATGCACCATTTAAAAAAAATTGATTTCTAGAAGGCAATTAAATATGGTGAACCTCACCATATTTTAATATTTTGGTGGATAATGTTTTTATTCTCATATAAGTTCCTAACATATACAGTAGATACTAAGTAAATATTTATTTAATAAAAGTTAATGAATAAAGCTGACTTTCAAAATGATGTAGGCTATCAATAGTAATGATAATTTATCAAGTCTAAAACCTGATAAATCAAAATTTAGTTAGGAAGTTATGCTGTAATTGCTGTTTTTAGGAACAATAATGATTCTTCCTACATATTTGCTTAATTATGGAGATGAATGAAAAAATAGTAGAGTAACAAAAAATCATTCATTTTAAAAATTATTAAGTTAAAATATATGTGCACTTGATGGCGATATATCATAGGAACTAACATAATCCTTATACTTGAGAGAAAAATAAGTTTTTTGGTACAATAACTACCTAGGGATACATATTACCACATATTCTGACAGAATTATAATTTCATGGATTATGGGTTTGCCACATCACAACTTAAATCAAACTGATTTCAGAAGGGAGGCAGAGGCAGTGGAGATATGGCTGTGTGCCTATTTTCACTTAAACAGAACAACATCCATTCCATAATATTGTCAGCTGGTATCATACAATTTCATTCTAATCTATTATTTCTAATCTACTTATAGTTTTGTCTTTGTATCAAATTCTTATATAAAATTTGTATCCAGGTCTTATACATTAATAATAAGAAAGCTAGTCACTATATTTTTTCATTTACTTTTTGCTTGCTTCTTTTTGATGGGCAGTGCAATGAAATCAAAGGAACTGTGACTGAATGAGACAAAGTTATCAACTCTGAAAAGACATGTTTACGTTCAAATGTATTTCTTTTATTAATGATGTTATTAACATCTTTGAATTTAGAAGCTTGTGAAATAAAAGAAAATTCAATCTCTAGAACATTAATGATAAGAATCTCATGTCTTGTTTCAAAAGAAGTACATACTTCATTGCATCATCCTAACATCTAGAAAAAATAAATCTACCATTTCTGGTGTCAAGAAAAAGTGCTCAATTGAATTATCTGGTTGACTTATCATTCCCCTGTACTTTAGAAAAAATGCAGCAGGTGTTCCATTTCATGGTGATTATTTCATAAACATGGCTAAATTTCCATCCACAGTGAAGAAAATGACAATACATTCATAGATGGATGAGCAAGGAGTTTAAAAGAAGCTATTCAAGTTCTTTCCATGTTTCAATAAACTTAATTGAAATGTTTCCTTTTTTTCATGATTTAGTGACATAGTAACTTGAAATAAGTATAAATGAGCTTCCTTAATTTTTAATCACATATTTTATGTACCAGTAATTGTAGAGCATCAACTCTCATCATTCCTCTGCAAAGTAGGTAATAACAAGCAAAGTACAGGCGTTGCCTTCAAAGGACTTCAAGTTTCATTGTGAACACAAGTGGTCACAGCGCAGTAGTGTCTTAACATAACCACTGTGATAAAAGGAGTTTTTTATCTTCCACCCATTACACAAAACAATAAATGTCATGGAGAATCATGCATTCAACTCATGTTCAGTTAAGTTCTCCCAGTTCCCCCACTGGTCAAATGTGACATTTGATACAATATGCCATGCAGTTATTCTGAAAATGATATTGTTATTGTTCAGATATGAAGTGTTCCTCAAAAGTTAATGTGTGAAACAATGGAAGAATTTTCAGAGATTAAATGCTATGATTATGAGAAGTGTGACCTAATCAGTGGATTAATCCACTGATGTGGATTAACTGGGTGGTAACTATAGGAAGGTAGGTTATGGATGAAGGGGGGTCACTGGGGGTGTGCTTTTGGGGTTTATATTTGTCTTTGGTGAGCAGAGGTCTCTTTGCTCCCTGGTTGCCATGTCCTGAGATGCTTTCCTCCACCATGTCCTTCTGCATGTTCTGCCTCACTTTGGCATAAAGCTATGGAGTTGGCGAACCATGGTCTGAGCCTCTGAAGCCATGAGTCAAAATGAATTTTTCCTCCTCTACATTGTTCTTGTCAGGTCTTTTGATCACAGAGACACAAAACTGACTAATAGAGACACATTCCTTGACGGTAAAGAAATGTTGCTAGCATAGATTCATTGCTATTAAATCAAACTTTATCTCATTCTGTATTTTCCGTTAACTTCTAATATTTTCCACTATATCCTCTGAAATTCTGTTTACAAAAATTTCATTTCTATACCACACTCTTACTATCATACTTCATCTACTCTGTGACTTTAAACAAATCTATTTGACCCCTCTTCACTTTTACCTTTTTTAAGTAGAAGTTGGCCACATTTTTCTTCCTTTTAATCTATACTCTCTTTTACTGACATTACTTGGTCCAGTTTGAAAAAAAAATTACTTTTCTTCTGACATTTCACTGACATTTTGAGGTCATTTCTAATTTTTATAAAATAACTCATTCACAGTGATATATTTCATGGGGTGGTTCTCCCTCCCACTTTCTATCCTCCTAGCTCATATGCACATGCTTCCAAATGTCTTCATCTCCTTTTGTTGAAGACTTCAGTTCAGATTTCATGCATTTTCTCTGTACTCCAACTCTTTCAATCATCTTGGATAAATTCAAAATCCAATTGTGTGACACATTAAATCATTTTTTTTTTTTTTTGGTACTGGGGATTGAACTCAGGGGCACTCTACCACTGAGCCATATCCTCAGCTCTATTTTGTGTTTTAGGTAGAGACAGGGTCTCACTGAGTTTCTCAGCACCTCACAATTGCTGAAGCTGTCTTTGAACTCTCAATTCTCCTGTCTCAGCCTCCCAAAGTGATTACAGGTGTGTGCCACCCCACCCGGCATCAAATTTTAAAGAAATATGTATTAAACATATTTTCAATGTACTGAGCATTGTTTGTGATTACAAATACAAGTGTGGTTCTTTCAGACTGTAGCATGAAGAAGCTCAAATTAGGAGACAGATAATTGGACCAAATAATTACAGAATAACCTTTTATGAATCTTAAGAAACATTTAAAGATCTGTGATGAAAAATTCTATAATAAGACATATGTAATTTCATAGCCTTGAGTCCAGTCTAGCCCCCATCTCCACTTTCTACCCCTCAATAACTTCAAATCCCCTTACCACCCACCATATCTTCCAACTTTCTGATTTTGTCCTTATGGAACTTCTCTCCATGCCATGTCTTTTGAAATTTGGTGCTATTTTTCATAAGAATCCATCTGTCTGAAGAATCTACCACTCCTCTTGGCCATCTGTCAAACTCTCATTCATACTTTTCAGCTTAAAAATTAACTATCAGATGAAAATGTCTCTGATACTCCAAAGAAGGTTGAAATACCAGTTCTTCTGTTCTCCTATGCCCTTTGTGTGTACTTCTAGGATCTGTCATCATATTTTATAATAATTTTAACATGTCATCTCTTTAACATGTTTCTGAACTCCTAGAAGATACTGAATGTACATATCTGATGACTAGGACATAATAAGTGCTCAAAAGTCTTATGAAATGAAGTTTGACATACAAAAGAGGAAAGATGCTAGAGAAATTCAGATCAAAGAACAGGTCTTTTTATTCCTTTGATGTTCCTTAAGAGAACTTCCTTGTTAATAATTGACTAATTTTGAATCATAATGAAAATTAATTCTATGTCCTCTGAATTGTCTAGACATCTTTATTAGTCAGGTACACTAATTTCTTTATTAAGAAAGCTTCAAACTAGAGTGCTATAAACAATAAATTTTATTTTTGTTTATGAAAATTCTAATGCTGATGTTCCTATCAAGTATCTCTACAGGGTGACTCTCTTCCATGTGGCAACTCTCAAAGATTTAGGCTTAATCCAGTTTATGAGTCTGCTATCTCTAAAACAAGGTTTCCTAACTTGTTAAAATGGGAGAAGAACATTTATACCTAATCTCAGCCTGGAATTGACATTTATCATTTCTGATTATATTTCATTGGCCAAAATTAGCCAAACATCACTCGTATATAAAGGACGAGCCAATGTTCCCAAGTACAACTTTACACTATAAAGGACCATGAATATCAGTGACTCATTAGTCCTTGGTGTCACACGAATGAACTGGCTTAAATATCTACAAATAGGACATGGTGGTACATGACTATTATCCCTCAACTCATGAGGCTGAAGTAGGAGCACTGCAAGTTCGAGGCAGCCTGATAACTTAGAAAGACCTTGACTCGAAGTAAAAAGAAACAGAAAAGAAAAAAGAACAAAAGAATGCTGGAGGGCTTGGGATGGAGCTTATGCAGCTTTGTGGTATAGTGTCTGTAGGTTGAATCCCTAGTACTAATAAATAAATAAACACTGCAAATAGTAGCTATTCTCTAGAAGCTAGGATCCTATAATTAAATCTTCTAAAATTTGCATTTATAGGTAACTGGAGAATAGGCTACCTATGAAGGAATAAAATATTCTTTCTGAAATGTTTAATTTAGATCAGCTTTTAAAGTACTAGCTTCATAGTTTTAGAACATATACGACTATATCTAGTTATGTTTTATTTTTGATTTGGAGGAAATATACTCTGGAAGAAATACATATGTTCAAGCATAAAATACATAGAGTTTATTTAAGGCTCAGAAAATTGGTACCATGGGATTGGACTTTTGCTATACCATTGGTCTAAGAGATGTACTGATTTCACGTGCAGTGAATCCTCCTATCTCAATCTGGCTTATCAGTGACAAAAGAGCTCAAAAATCCAGTTCAGTTATAATTTAAAACATTGAGTATGAGTGTTTTGCTACTGAATTCATAATGCACCTAGACAGTGTCTAGAGCCCAAGAGAACTAGTTCATGCTATTTTCTTGCCAAATTGTATATCAATCGGTGTATATATGAAAAAAAAAAAACAACTACAAGGCTCTGGACATTTGAAAAATCTCTGATTAAATTAAATATTATTCCTAAAATAACTCATACACTACTACAGATCTTTGTCGCCATCATTACTGCTGCCTATGACTACAATGTAAGTTTGAATAACTTTTTTTCTGTTCACTTGACAAATGTTTATTATGCATTTGTCCATGTCCTAATTTCAGTCCTTGATATGAAAAATACAAAGGTTAATAAAACTCACAGTAAATTTCAAACTGCAGTGTTTACTCACAGTCACAGATATAGATCCCCTTTTGTGAAAAACATGTTCTAACTTACTGTCACTCCAAGGAACACCAGTATTCCTTGAAACACAGTTTAGGAAGCATTATGTTTTTATATAACACAATAGACATCACTAAAAGAAAAATGACATAACATAACAGGGTAATTATATGTTTCAGAATGTTTTGCAACTGAGTCTCGAGTCTTTCTTTGCCATTTTATGTCTAATTTACAGTAAATTTCCTAATTTCTGTGACTCATATTTCTTACCTGTAAATTAAAATTGTCTTATGATTAAATTAGAGAATATATGATTAAAATTCGTGAAGAATACAAAGCATAGTTGTTCTTCTATAAATGTTATTTTGACTATTCTTAATTCAACTTCCATGTTTTCAAATGAAACTAAGAAAGTTCCTAGTTTTAGTGTCAGTTACTAAACCACATCCAGCTTCTCATCTACCAGAACTAAAATATAATTGCCTCCACTGAGTAAAAATGAGAGATTACCTGGAAAAAAATCAATGTAGAGACTTCAAACATCATAATATGAGCTGTAAGAAGAGAAATTTCCAAACTTGCTAACATATTTTCATTACACTCACTTATTATTCCAAATGCTTAATGGTGGAAAGATCCATTGAAATTACTTTGGGGAAAAAAATTGCTTTTTTCTTGCAACAGTAGAACAATTCTGTTCCAAGATCACAAGGAATGTTTTATCCATTTAGTACCAACAACAGAGCAATTTACTTGGAATAAAATTATTGGTTAAATATTTAATTTTTCATTTTTAAACTGTAGTAGCTGATACATTGCTGGTCAATTTTTTCTTTTATCCATCTATCCAATTTTCTGTCCTCTTTTTCATATATTTATTTAATTATTTAGGAAATATTTATCAAATTCTTATTGTTTCCTGGATATTACACTAGATATCAGGCATCAATCATGGACAAAAATATACAATAGTAAACTTTGTAGAATTTAGATTGATTCTATCAGAATTAGCTAATATTTACTACCATTAGTCTATCTTAATCTTTACAGTAATCATACAAGAGAGGTACTTTTACTGTCTCAGTTTTATTAGTCTGGTAAAATGCAAAGTGGTAAAGCCAATGTCAAAGAATTACCAAATGCCATAACTCAGGCAGTCCAACTCTCAAGCCTCCATGCTTCACCACCATGACACAACTCCATCACCACCCATCACTTACTGTGGCAGCTCATGTGTGGTTACAAAGATGCCTCTCCAAGGCCTTCATGAAAGCAGTTGAAGACTTTCAGTTGTATTTGGTGAATGTACTTACTGAAGGTGATGTTTATTTAAGGGAATGCATTTGTGAATCTAAGTAATTAAGAAAAAAATACTACTATTTTAGAAGGATCACTCAATAGACAAGAAAAAGTAAAGTTTTAGAGGGTACTGAGTTTTTAAGCTTTATGGGATTTGATCCAAAATTAAGAGTGTGAATTTCAATAAATCAGTTCACATAACATAGTTTTAGTTGTACTCCATTAGGTACGTTGAATTGCCCTGTTCCACTTGGCTCAAAAAGTAAAACTATATTTTCAGAACCATTGCATTGCAATCATTTTTTACTATCCCCTTCTAGAGTTGCTAGTAAGTTGATCTGTTTCCAATCTGACAGATGCAGCAAAATGGTTATTTTAAAAGAAATCTATTATGAATGTATAGAAAGATGAGCAATTCATTTTATATTTTATTTGTTGCTTCACACAGGTTATAGTACTGTGTATAGTATAATTGGTTATTATTGAAGAATGAGAAAATATTCTATTTAATGGGTTTGATTTTTTCACTTCTCTCAATTTTATTATTTTAGTACATGCCAACCATGTATCTCTAAAAATACAATATACTCCAATTATAATTCTTGCATTAAGAAAATTAATTTAATATTTACTTTGAGACTCAAATAGCATTAATATGTCACTATTGTATTACTAGCATAGGAAACAGTGAAGTTTGATTTATGTTTGTTCTTTTTTTTTAAAGCCCCCTCTTTTTTTTACAATTAACTACTTGTGAAACTCAAAGCAATAATTGAAGGAACCAAAGATAGGGTTGAAATATTGCTGGGTATACAACACACACAAAAATGTGCAACTCTAAAATAGATATTTTAAACTTTCCTAATAAGAACTCTTTTTTTCCCAAAAATGTGGACTAAGCTATTTTTATTTACATCTAGTAGAATGTCAATGTAACAAATTTTCTCATCTCCAATATTTATAGCAAAAGGCAAGAATAACAACAATAACAACAAAAAATTATGCTTACTTAGTGTATAATATTTACAAGATCTTTTTCTTTCTTTTCTTGACTCAATATCCCAGGCTACTAAGATAAGAGAAGATTTGTCATTTCTAGCCAATATTTAATTTTCCCTTGCAGATAAATTCTAAATATTAAACTGACTCTAAATTTTAAACACTTATACTGTTGATATCATTTTAATAATGTAGAACTTTTCAATTTATTTTGCACATCATGGTTATAGTCTACAGAGTTTATATAAACACTGCAAATCTCTTGGCCTCTTTTTGTTTTAGTTTTCTGAGCATGAAAAGATAAGATAATGCTTAAATTAATATATGTTAAAACTATAAATAATTTGAAAAAAAGTGCCTGGAATATAGTAGGCACTCAATAAAAGCTAGCTAAATTGAAAATGAGAAAAGGTATTTATGTGAGACATTTTAGTCAACATTCATATGGATTTTTAGAATGTATATTGTCCTACCTATATCCACCTTTCTCAAGCACTTTTTCAGTACTGTATACTTTGAACCGTTTTATATACAATCATTTAGTCATCACCACTAGATGGTGTTCTTTGATGTTAGTAGCTTTCAACTAGGTCTTTTACCCAAAAAGTGACTTCTTTCTTCCTTCCTGCTTTTCCTTCTTTAACTTGTTCATTCATTCATCTATGCATTCCCGCATGCTATCACTTAATAAAACTTTATTGAAATACAACTATGTTCTGAGCAATAGCAATTAAAACAAAACAAAATAAAATAAAACTTAAACAGAAACAAACCCAGAATTTTACACTGTTCTTGCCCTTATAGAAATTATAGATTACTTGTGCTTTCAACTTTTATTCAGCAAACATTTACTAGGGATGTACCTTGTGCCACCCTCTCTGTTTTCAGTGTGTAAGCATAGGCTAGGAAGAAGAAAAGCACTTTAGCCTCTTGGAGCTTTTAGTGACATGGAAAACAAACAGTTATGTGGAATGAACACAAAAGAATTTTATGCAGGCAACAAAAGGTAGCACAGAGAACAGTTACCCTAACTGAACAAAACCTTTCCTCATGCTCAGAGATACATAATTTACAGAGTCGATTTTCGTGGGTAGGGATTTTTCAATGTCTGTTTTGGATACACTGTTTGCCACTGTCCTGCTGTGCTTTTGTTTTGTCCGGAAGCTAAATTGTCCAGGAATCATAATTGATTTTTATTTTCAGCTAATTAATACTTCCCTAAAGTAGTTTATTTTCCAAGTTTGGGAAATGAGAGCAAATATTTCACTGCTCTCTTGTCTTCTTCATATTATTAGGTTAAAATGGAAATGAGGGCCAAATTTTTTCTTTCTCTTTGTCCATTTGTGTGTGTCTCTGGTGAAGAAAACTTCCCAGCTAGAATCAGATAGTGTACAAGAGAAGAGCTGCTGAATGCCTAAGGCATGTCTGAGCAAGCTTTACTGCCCTATTCAGAAGACAACAGGGTGCTTTGCTTAGAAAGTCCAGCTTCTTCTGGGAGCCCACAGGCTGATCTGTTACCAAGCAACAACTGATTTCATAGAAAAACCACATTTAAAAGCTTCCATCATTAATTAAACAGATAAGGATGTAGTCTTCCCACAGTTACTAACCTACAAGCAATAAAGTTTGCACCTAATAAGTAGCCATCACCATGTTGGTCTTACAATGTTGCTCCTGTTTTCAGTTGTGTAAATGGGTAACTGCTGTGATGTAAGGAGGATGTGGCCTGTATTTAAAGTCTGTTCATGCTTAAGTCAGGTGAGTCATTTTCCTCTATCAGAAATGAGACAGCTAGGTCTACCTGTAAGCTCAAGCAAGGTGCACAGACTGATGTTATCAGTTTAGCATAAGAGGTGTTATTTTGGTCTCAAGTGATACGAAAAGGACAGAGAACAAGCATGTCATAATAGACCCCAATGGAAAGCAGAAGAAAATAAATTATAGACCCCCAAATCCTTCTAAGCAGGCCATGTTCAACACTTACATCCCCCAGATTAAGTAGGAAGGTGATGTCCTAAAACTAATTTTTTTTTTAACAGACCCACAATGTAGTTTCACATCAACATAGGATAAAGAGTAACTTGCACAATATTTTACTTTTACACTTTAAAAAACCATGATAAATAAGTGTGGCAGAAACAAAGAAGAATCCTGGATCTAATATATTTTCCACGAAGTGGTGAGTGAGTTAGTGGTAGGTACTGATAGGAGACTCAGCTCTACCATATGTCACTCCTATTGGGGAGATGAGAATAACTTTGTGATCATAAACTGATTAGAAATCTCAGAGACTAGGAGCTGGGTTAAGTATTATCTCCAAGTCATTTTCGGGGTAACTCCCTGCTCTTAGCAACCAATTTAAATATTGTTAAATCTAATTGGTTTAACAGTTTTTAAACCAAGAACTGGTTTAGGTATTAATGTCCAGTGCAGTTGTCAGTCCTTTGATGGCTAGGCAGGTGTTCATTCAATAAATACACAGGTGTTGATTTAGAAAGATGTATTTATACTTTTGAAATAATTCTAGTAATATTCTTTTTTCAAGTGGATATAAGACTGTGACTATAAGACTGTGACATACCTAAAGTTCAGAATATAGTTGACCACACATTGTGGTTCTTTTTTTGAATTCATATAATGGATTGTTCTTCTGTTAATGCATTTGAGTTACTTTACACTGAATTTTCTTTTGCATGATGTGCTCTGTATACATCAATAAACTTGTTTTTCACTCATGAATCTGTTTTTTGTTACAGGAGTATACACCAATTGGGAATGTATGAAAATTGAGGGAAAAATATACTTTCTTCCTTTTACCAGTCATGATCTGAATCCAGGGTGATGCAAATGCTTACCTGTCTGTGGCAAAGGAAAAGTCAGATGTCAGATGTCAGATTTTCTTCTGGGAAATATCTTTGCAGGTAGGAGTAAAAAGTAAAATGACAAGAATTGAAAGATAAATGCTTAATTTTTTTTCAAGATTAGATTCAAGTTATTCTTCTCCATTAGAAATGCTGTAAAAGTTCTGTTTTTTTTTTTTTTTTCTTTTTCTTTTTCTCTTTCTGGGGGCTACCATTTATAGAAGCCCATGTCTAGGAATTTTACTTGTGGTCATCAGGTCAAAGGGTTGGCTACAAGTTTCTCTTGACTGTTTCCCTATGTAATCAAGGTTCCCTACCAATTTAGTATACACTGATGAATTTCACCCAAACTAAGTTTGACTATACTAGTTGCAAAAAGTTGATTTTCTAACTTCACAATTTTTCATGTTTTTTTCCTCCTAATTAATTTACTAAACTAGTTTTACTAAATTAATTAATTATGTATTTATCTATATTATTACACAGTCTCACAGATATTTAACTATTTAATTAATACTGATATAAGAAAATCATTGATAAATTTCAATTTTGCAGATAAGATCAATTTATGAACATCAGCTTTTTAAATTTTGGCATGCAAAAAAATCTTTCTTACTTGGAAATGCATAGTAGAGTACAAATGGGTAATATTGCATAAGGTTTATAATCTACCCTCAAGTGGTTAAGAAAAAAATAATTCAAATTAAATAGATATACATAATTTCACATACATGAAATTGTCATATATAGATGTGTGTGTGTGTGTATGAGAGGTATGTATGTATATTTGTAAATTATAAAGCAAAAATGGTACAAAAATTGGTGAATCTGGATACATGACAGAGAAATTTTCTATACTACGTTTATAACTTCAATGAATTCAACATTATTTAAAAATTTAAAAAAGATAAAAATCATAATTATCACTGGCATTTTGGACATAGTACATAACAAATTCTAATTTTATTTGTATTTTATTTTTTATTTATTATAAAATCTTAAAAAATATTCTTTTGAAGTTATTAAAGTTACCAAGGTCATTTTTGGTGTATTTGTTGTTGTTTCAGTTTGTTTTGCTTTTGCTTGGTATGTACGTATTTGTCTTAAACATAATCACGCAATTATTCTGATTGTGTTAATAGGTTGTCCATAGAAAATATTCAGTATCCATAGCTATATTATTGACAAGTTAATTCCGAACCATGTTTTTGTAATGTTTTGCTTTAGTTTGAAGGATGATGGAGTAGACATTTAAAGAATACTTATTAGATCCAGATTTTTTTCTCTTTTAACTGTGCCATCTAACAACCTAATTGAGTTATTTAATTTTTCTAACAACCCATTGAGTTATATAGTGTTATTATAACAACTTTCACGAAGAAAATGACAATGACTTTTAGTACTTATTTTTCAGTGTCACAGAACTCTGGTAAAAGAGTCAGCCCTGAAATACAGATGTATCTGAATTCAAGCTTATGATCTTTTCAATACTTCAGTTTTCTCTCATAATTAAATTTATTTGCAGTTATAATTATACATGTTCTATAACCAAATTTAGTAATAATATGGTAAAGGAATATTTTTAAATTACAGGATTTTAATTTCATTTTCAGATGTACATTTCTCAAGGGCCCAGGATTAGTATTTATTTTATATAATAGTAATATACTTGTAGTCAGCAAATCTGTGATCTTTTCTGTCTTCATTTTATGTTTTTAGTTGAGAAGTTAACTAGATCATTAAAACACACTTTCAAGTCTGTACTTGGCATGATGAATACATATCCTTCATGTTTTGTTTACTATGACTATAATTTAATGATTCTCAACAGGGAAAAGGAGAACAAATAGAGGTAAATTTCACCATTCATTCTTTCCCATTCCTGGATGCCTCAGGGTACAACAGAATCTATGCATAACTTGGAATATGTGTTTTTGAAAAATCTCCTCATATGATTCTTTACAAATCTCCATCAACATATTCTCACAACCTCATTTTGTAGTTTAGGAATAAAGTTATATTCTGATAACTAGCATATCAATTGAAGAAAGTATCAGAGGAAACATTTATGCTTTTTCCACATTGCTATTTACTTATGGCTTTGATCTAGTCTAAAAAAAAAAAAAAACACTAACATTTAGGAGGTTTTAAGCCTCAGAAGAAATTGTGTTTTGTTGTCAAAACACTTGATTTAAATGCTTCTTCAATAGCAACAAACTCTGGTCTGACAAATTAAGATCCCCAAAGTGATCTCATTTTACCTTCCCTTATCATCCACAACCATTCTGTCACCAAATATTTTTACTTCTATTTTGAAGATTTTAAATCTTCAAATTTATTATGGTTGGTGCTTCAATTCAGGTACATGGTACTGAATACCTGCCTTGCTGCAATACAGCAAGTTGTCAGTTGCCAATCCACATTTGAGTGTATGCACGCATGTGTACAAAGTGGAACTTTCTGTTTCATTTCAGATTTAATTTGAATCCCTAATCCCTCTGCTTTCTATGGGCTCTATATATTTTCTCTACTGCACTTGAATTTTCTGTTTCTTGTCACAGGTCAAATAAAAACTTTCTTCCAAAGTTTGCTTTTTTAAATTATTATTATTTATTATTATTATTATTATTTTCCAGGCATCTTTCATACTTCTAAATCTCATTTTTTTTTAAAAGTTTCAACTATAGTTTGACTGGCACACATCTAAAATTTAACAAGAGCTTAAAAACTTCCTTATATTTTTTTAATGAATGATTATCTAACGTTGGAAGATTATTTCCAAATAATTATTTTCCTATTCTAAAAACATCCTGACCTTCTCTTTGATTGAGAAGAATGGGAGAAATTTTCTAAATAATAAAATATATTAAAGCATTAAACATATAGTAACAGTGTAGAAAAAGAAAATATTTTCTCTGCCTTTTATCTTGAGTTAAAGTTTAATCCATGACTTCTATTTCTGTGGATAAAACTTATAAAATTCATCATTTTATATTAACTTCTGAGAGAACTTACATTTTTGATTCTCAAATACACAGTAGCTAATTTTGCTTGTTCTTTTGGCCTATTTTTTAATCTCTGTCTCCCAGTGTTCATGACTCTAAATAAAGTGACACCATATAAACAACATATGGATTAAAATATTTAATGATTAAATAAATTAATAAGATAAAGGAAAGGTGCAAAATCCATTATTTTTATACATGTAATTCTTAATATCTTACATCAAAAAATGTACAAAGTCCATAAAAGATATACAAATACCCCTTTAAAAAATCCCTTAAGAATTTCAGAGTTAACTTCTCTAGAGCAGCAAACTTTATTGCAAAATGTTACTGAAACCTATCATCTACATCTTGGTTTCTGCAAGAATTTAATGTTCTGAACTACAGTAGAAACAGAAAACCATCAGTGTGTTTTAAGATGCCTTCTCTTGCCATCCCTCATATTACATGAAAGAGTTGTGGACATGTGACCTCAGAGTTTACTGTTGATTGAGAAGGTAAATTATACTATCAGGTAAGCAGTGCTACTTAAAAACAAAGAGCATTGAGGAATCCCACTATGCTGACAGTAAGATGAGAATATACTGCTTCCATATAGCATTCTGTACCTGAGGAGCAATCCCACATGCATTGCCTATTACAAAACCATAGGAGATACAGTTGGAGGAAGTCCAGGTGACCTTGCACATACCGATGACTTTTTTGATGCAACACCAAAGGCACAATGCATGAGAGAAAGAACTGGAAATCAGAACTTCACTAAAATTAAAAATTCCTGCTCCATGAAAGTAACTGTCAGAAGAATGAGAAGAGGGAGTAACAAATGGGTATGAAGCCTTTGTAAAAAACATATCTGACAAAGGACTGCTATCCAAAATATACAAATGACACTTAAAACACCACTACCAACAACATGCTGAATAAAAATAAGGCAATAGATCTGAATAGACAGATCACCAAGGAATATGTACAAATAACAAGTAAACATATGAAAAGATGCTCAATATCATGTTAATAGGAAAGTGCAAATTAAAATGAGATATAAGCAGCCTCCATTAAAATGGCCAAAATTCAAAATGCTAACAATACTAAATGCTGGTGAGGATGTGGAATAATAAGGACCCTTTTCTATTGTTACTAGAGATTGAAATAGCCACTTTGGAAGGCAGTTTTACAGTTTCTTACAAAATAAAACTTATTCTTTTCATATGATCCAGCAATTATACTCCTTGATATTTACCAAAAAGAGTTGAAAATTTATATCTTCACAACACTGACATATTGATATTTATAGCAGCTTTATTCTTAATTGTCAAAAATTTTGAGAAATCAATATATCCTTTAGTAGGAGAGTAAATAAACAAACTGTGGTACATTTAGACAATAGAATATGATTCATTAATTTTAAAAATGAGCTGTCAGAACTTAAGAGGACAAGAAGGAACATTCAATCATATTACTTAGTAAAAGAACTGTCATATTCTGCTTTCTGTTGCTATAGCAAAATACCTAAGGATGGGTAACTCATCAGGAAAAGAGTTATATTTTGTTGTTTTATGTTGTGCCTTGAGTGGGTTTGCCGACGAGTTGGGGTCCCCGGGGACAAAAGTAAGGTGTCTTCAGGAAGGATGAAATGGGAAGAGGTATGGAGTGGATGGTCGCGAAGCTAATTCACCCAGACTCTGGGGGATGGTAAGACTGCTCTGCCAGAACGAGACTCAGAACCCATTTATTCCAGAAAGTACAACAGCTATGTATGGTCCTCATACCAATCATGGCCCCAAGGTTACAACCAATGGGGTACTGCTCTGTGTCAGGTGTGCAGTCCATCAGCATAGAATGGGGAAAGAGGGAAGGGAGGGGTTGAAGGTATGGGGAATGCTCCTACAATATTTAACTTACCAATTTGGAGACTGAAAGTCTAATCAAGTAGCCCCATCTATTCAGCATGTAAGGGACATGTTTGCTGGGTCATAACATGGCAAAGAAATGGAAAGGGAACTTTCCATGCGTAGAAGGTGCCAAGCACATGAAGTGGCCTTCTTTATTATCATCTGATCTTGCAATAACTCATTCTGAAAGAGCAGTGATAATTCCTTCCAAGGGTGGTAATTCCATGACCTAATTATCTTATTACTAAGCCCAGCATCTTAAAGGTTCCACTACCTCAACATCACCATACCGAGGACTAAGCTTCCAGCATATGAACCGTTAGGGAACACATTCAAATCATGTCCAATCATAGCAGAAGTCAATCTGGAATGGTCCCATACTGTACGAGTGTAATTATATGACATTCAGGAAGAGTGAAAACTATGGAAACAGTGAAACATCAGCAATTAACATATGTTGGGGGAGACAGGGAAGATTAAGCAGAGCACAGAACGTTATTTTAGGGCAGTGAGACTATTATATGTAATATAATGGTAGATACATGTACACCACTATACATTTGCCAAAAACCATAGAATGTACAATGCCAAGATTGGATTGTAATTAATGTGTGGTTTGGTGTTTGAGTTATAATGAGATTTTAATATAGGTGCATTAATTGTAACAGATGTATCTCTCTGGAAATGTCAGGAAATTGACAGTGTGGGAGGTGCTGGATGTGAGAAAGTAGAGAGTATATAGGAACTCTCTCCATATTCTGCTTAATTTTGCTGTGAACCTCAAGCTCCTCAAAACATAAAGTCTATGTTAAAAAGCAATTGAACTCTTGCTATGTGCCAAGCTTCTTTATTGGTATTGAGGGTATAAAGATGGTTTAAGTGCATGGTTGTGATAGAGATAGACAATTAGACAAATAATTTTAATATAAATGAGTGATAAGAGAGTGCTCTATGTAGAGCACAGAAAAAGGATACCTAAGCAACAAAAAATGCCAGAAAGAACTTACTGGAAGAAATCTTGCTTTCTACTTAAGTAGTCTTAAAGTAATTGTTATAATGTTTATATATCACAATAGCATAGAATTGTTATTAATATTAAAAAATTGGAATCACTTCAGTTTAATACATCAGCAGAAATTCTGTTTCAACATGGCAAGTTTATGTAAGATGGACTACAAAATAATTATATAAATAGTTTTTTTTAAATATCCTAGGCTATGGTCTTTGTCCCCAAAAATCATATGTTGAAATCCTAACCTCCAGAATGGTGGTATTAGGTGGTGGGGCCTTTGGGAGATGATGAAGTCAAGAATGGTCAAGCCCTCGTTAATGGGATTGGTGCTCTTATAGAGGCCCCAGAAGGTTCCCTTGCCCCTTCTGCCATGTGTGGGCACAGTGAGAAAGCATTATCTATGGAACACAACACAGACCTTCACCAAATACTGAGTCTGCTGATATTGGATCTTAAAGACCCCAAACTCTAGAACTATGAGAAACTTAATTTATGTCATTTATGTTATTAATGATATTTTGTAATAGAAGCCTAAATGAACTGAATAACTCATGAAAAATATTTTCAAAATTCTGCATATTTGAAATAAATGCTTGTGAGGCAAATACTTAGTGTTTTTCTATTTTAGAATTATCATCTAAAAATAATCAAAAATTACATCTTCCTAATGTGCTTCTCCAATTTTTTTTTTGCCAATTAAGTCTTATAGGTATGTATTGGCTTATAGAACTGAAAATTCTAGATATAAAGGTTAGTTTTAAAAAGGCTGGGTACAGGGCTCATGAATGGTCATTAAAATTATCTCCATTCTTTGAATTGACTTTCCCCTATATTAACTTTATTCTCAGGCTCTATGTCATGATGAAATGGTTTCATATTCACATCAAATGAAAAAGAATAGAAGTCCAGTCTAGGGCCAAGAATTATTTATTTGGACCTAGTTAAGCTTAACCCCACCCAGAAACAATCATGACCAGCAAGAAGAAAATATTCTAATTAATGTGACCTGGGTGAAATGTCTCATTTCTGGATTAAGGAAGTGGAAACCAAATTGCATCTTCTAGAGGGAAAGTATGAAAGGGTGAATCCACATAGGGAATTTCTGTAACTGAAGAAAGGAAAGAGGCCTGCAACCAAAATTCTTCAAACCCCCATAAGCAATAAACTAACAACGGTGTTCCAGAATCCAAATCCCTTGTTTCCTTTGGTAAAGAACCCTCTGAGTATTCACCACCCATCATGGTCTACACAGACTATATATCTCCTAGTCTCTCTTGAAGCTATATGAAAACATTTATCTAAGTTTGAGCTATGGAAGTGTGAGCAGAGATTAGATTTGCAATACTTGGGGTAATCTGCTTGAACATTGTTGCTCTGAACTGTGTCTTTTTCCCTTTGTATACAGTGAAATAAGAGTGCTTTGTTGATTCTATTGGAAGCCAAATCTGGGAACAGCTAGTCCTTTAGACTACAAGAAAAATCTCAATCATTTCAAAGGAAAAATGAAATGTGTATGTGTGTGTGTTTAACAACCAGTTTATCCTTCACTTATCCTACTCATCTTCATATAATTACAATTATAATTGCTTAATGTTTGGTGAAACTGTCAATGTGGTTTTCCTACAAGAAAGACACTCTCAATTCCTAAACATAATATTACAGAATTATTTATAATATTTGTAGAAACTGTTACTTTCAACAGGAAAAATCTTCTTTTAAATGGAAAAAAATAGCTTCAAACTGGACATTTGCTCAAAGCTAACCATGGTGTATGCATTTCATTGTTCTTTACGTTTAGGCCTAGTTTTTGTCAGGCATAACCTAATCGTTCTTTGGATCAAGTGCAATTTTGTTTAGATCTTCCCCCAAAGAGGAAGTTATTAGTATTCATGAAGCGCACCATCAAAATTATCACAAAATAAGCAGATATAATGTACTGCTTCAGGAGGGATTGTTTTAAACACAAACTATGATTAATTTTGACACAAACCATGTTATGGTTCTAATTATGTGTCCTGGTGGGTTAGTCTATGTTGAGAAGATTCTCTGACCCTTAATGACAAGTATAAATGAAAAGAGTTGCTCATTAAGACAGGAGATATGAAGGTTCCCTTGACAGCCCATTTTATTATAGAAAAGCATAACATTCAGAGCTTCAAAAATTAAATGAAGTTGAAAGAACATAATTTTTAAATCAAGTATAGACTGTCAATATACTCAAAATAGTACTGGTTCATAGGTTTGTGTGTCTAATGACTTGAGCTACTAAATAATACTTTCATCAAATACATGGCCTTTTACATACTTCTTTTTATGCTGTGAGACTCTGCTACATTAGTTATGAACATTCCAGAGCTGGATATTACCCAGGATGTAATGCCTTTGAACTTTAAGTCAAGTCACTTTATTAAGGGGGAAATGATTCTTATTATCATTACTTAACAGGTAAAAACTATGTATACATGTTTTTAAAGATGCTTATTTTGCACTTTTCCTGAAAATTTGAGAGAATAATAACTGTCCATTTGAAAAGATTGTTTCTGAAAATTGTGGCCTGATTAGTGTCACTCCAACTACACTTCTACTCCCTTGAATTTAATATCTACTGTACTGTCATTTGATTAAACCTCTGTTTAGATACATTTTGACAACTTGTTAAAATATATTTCTTCTCATGGGATGTGGTGGTGCATATCTATAATCCCAGTGTCTCAGGAGGCTGAGGCAGGAGGATCGCGAGTTCAAAGCCAGCCTCAGCAACAGCAAGGCACTAAGCAACTCAGTGAGACCCTGTCTCTAAATAAAATACAAAATAGGGCTGAGGATGTGGTTCAGTGGTCGAGTGCCCCTGAATTCAATCCCAGATACCAAAAAAAAAATATATATATATATGTATATACACACATATATGTATATATTCTATATGTGTATAAATATATATACACATATATTATAATGTGATTTTGTATGCATATGTTGTACAAAATAATAAAAATGCATTTTGTTATAAATATAAGCAATACAGACAAAAGACTAAAGAATGTAAAACAATTCCCAATTTACATATATAATGATACTTTTTCTACAATGGCTACTAGATCTTGGGACCCTGTCCCAAGTTTCAAAATATTTAATGTATTTTGGAAAACAAAAGTTGAGCTAGTAAGAGGGTGAATTCCTGGAAAGTGTTGCTGGTGCCAGGCAGCATGGAAACCAGATGACTATAGCAAGAGACTCAGGTTTGCTCTTTCAGGTGGCAAAACATTCTACAGGCAGAGAAAATGGTTGTGTAAGCTCCTCTCAGTGTGTTCCTCTCATTTGTAAACTGACATTTTTATTTATTTTTTCTATGTTTAATTAGTTAATTTATTTTACAATAGAATGCATTTTGACATATAGTACACAAATGAAGCCCAACTTATCATTCCTGTGGCTGTATGTGGTTCAGAGTCATTTCATTAGTGTAATCATACATGTATATAGGGTAATAATGTCTGTCTCTTTCTACTGTCCTTCCCATCCCCACAACCCCACCCTCCCCTGACTCCCTTCTACACAAACCAAAGTTCCTTCATTCTTCCCTATCCCCTTGTCCCACTATGGATCAGCATCTGTTTATCAGAGAAAACATTCAGCTTTTGGTTTTGGGAGATTGGCTTATTAAGTGAGTCTATGTCTATCTAATATGCTGTGGTTCACTGGCTGTGGTATATTATTCATATTCCATCAGCTAATAAAAACTAACTTAAAGACTATCTAGCTTGCTGCTCATCTATTCTCACAATCATTACATGATTTGTTTTCAACTTACGTGAAAGAATTATACATCAGAGAACTCTACTTTTACCTAGTTTACCAAGAAAGACAACTAGTTTTAATACAGTTAATGTTAGTGAGTCTAGCATTTGCCCATATTTATTTTCCACTTATAGACATTTTCCACTGTGTAGGGAAACACTGTTTACCTTTCACCCTGAGGCTGTGTCTATATGAAATGAGGCAATAAGGCTAAACCAGTTCTAATAAAGATTGGTTAATCCAGGAAATACCATACTGAGGTACAATTTTGAAACCAGGTTGCCTAAGGATTATTCACTTGATACTAGCAGGCAGAATCTGTAGCAGTCTAAGTACAGAAATACTTAGGAGAACTTTTATTTATTTATATATTAATTAAATAAGTTGATATTAGTGGTTGCAATTTTTCAGAGACTATACTATGCTAAGATATATAGATGAAAATACACAGTATCTGTCCATAAGGAAGGCCCAGGACAATAGGCAGAAGTTAATGCTAACTAAAAACTTTCCTAGATCACATGTGTTGGGCAAAGTGCTAGAAATGTTACATGGGTTATCTCATTCAGTCCTCTTAGTAATTAGGCATTATTGTTATTCTCATTCTACAAATAAGAACAACAAATTTATGGAAATGGCAAATTTTTAAGCATAAACTGTGTAACTTATTTACAAATTTTATTTACATTGAGGGTTGCCACCAGACCTGTACCCCTCAGTACACATATGCAACTCCCCAAATGAGAGGAGGAGTCTTTTTCTCCCAAGCTTTGACCTGTGAATGCAGGAGCAGTTCTGAGCATAACCTCCATGAGCCCTGGAAGTTTCTGTGACCTGCCTCTGGGAGATGCCCTCAAAAGTACAGGCTACTCTACCTCCACAAGAGGGGTGGTGGGGAACCTCTCAGGTAAGGAGAGGGTCAACCTGGAGTCCTTTTTATTCATGCCTCTAGATAAATTCAGTCCTGCCCAGCTTCATTCAAATTGCAATCCTTTAATAGTCCCAAATAAGAACCACACAGATGAGCCCAGACTGTGAGAGATAAATGGTTTTAAGTTGCTAAGTTCTGTATTGATTTGCTACTTCACGGTAGATACATGGGACCTGCAGTTTCTAACACAATCTCAAGTGTTTTAAATCAGAGGTCTTACACAGTCAAAATAGTATGTTGTTCATCATCAAAAGTTCTTCATTTCTCTATTCATACTATTTTGTTCTAGGTAACATTCATATTTTATACTTTTAATATGTTATAAATTATTACAAACTACTTACATTTCCTAATGTATTATTTATGTTAGAAAAGTGTACCAAGAAAAACTGAAAAGTAAATGAAAATGATCATTAGAAGTATAGATTTCTAATACATTAATATTCTCCAATGTAAATTTTTTTCAATTAGGCACAGTTTAAGGTGCAAAGTCTGATGTGGAGATGATGGCTTCCATGAGGTAAGAAGTTCCTCCACCATGTACTCCTAAAATGTGCCCCCACAGGCCCAAAGGCTCAAGACCCACCAACCAAGGATTAAAACCTGTGACACCATGAGCCAAAATAAATTTTCCTCTTTATAAGTATTCCAGGTATTTTGTCACAATGATGGAAAACCAATTAACACAGGATGCCATGTAATATAGTGATCAGGGGAGACCTCATTGGAGGAAGTTCAGGAATGAGTCATGAAAGTACATAGGCTAAGCTTCCCTGGTGCTAAGAACTGTCACTTACAGAGGCTCGAAGTGAGGCACCTGGTGTGATGATGAAGCAAGAGCAAGGTGTCCAGTGTAGATGGAACAGGGTGGGGAAGGGCAGAGGAATGTGTGAGAATATCAAGAATGGAGTAAAAATGGACTTTGAGTAAAAAGGAGAGCAATTGCAAGATTTTAAGCAGAGTGTTATTTTTAAAATATAATCTGAATGTTTCATTGAGTGCTAAAGCTAGGGAACAAGGAGACTACCTAAATGGCTATTGCAATTATCCCTTAAATTGTCATTTATGACTAAAATTAGATTGAACTCTGCTTCTTGTTTTCTGTTTCTTTGAAAAAGATAATTATGCATACACATGCATTATGAAAATTTTCCAAGACAATAAATACACAGTGATAGGTAGCTATCATTTAGCCCAATTATCAGCTCATAGATGAACTTGTGTGTCTATTCCCTTCTAATCTACCATCTCTTCCCTCATTCCTGGGTTATTTGAAGGAACTCTTTTTTAAAAATATTTTTTATACATTGATGGATCTTTATTTTACTCATTCATTCATATGCAGTGCTGAGAATCGAACCCAGTGCCTCACACATGCTAGACAGCACTCTACCACTGAGCCACAACCTCAGCCCCAAAGGAACTCTATTTTGAAGACAGAGCTATAAGGTTAAGATGGATTGGATGTAAGGATGTAAGGTTGGGAGAAGAGTGGGTAGTCCTGGGTGAGCCCAAGGTTTTGGTCAGCGTAATGAGCAGGATGGAGTGATCATCTGCTGAAATAAAGGAAAGTCAAGAATGGAAGTATAGAGACCAGGATTATCATCAGGGATTTTTGGATATGTTAGTCTTATTGTATATATGTTTAAAATTCAAGTATCTACTTAGATAATCCTCTCGTAACATCTAAGTTCCTGAAGTCATCATTAAATAGTTTAGCTGTGGAATTTTGGCAAAGAGATGTTTTTGAAACGTTCCACTTATCCCTGATTCCTTCCTTGTTCTTTTCCTTAATTATTGAGGAAATGATGGCTTAGAAATGATTGTATTGCTTAATATAATGGATTATTTAAGAAATCTTCCTTGTCTGGTTGCTAAGGTGGAGGCTACTTGTGAGATGATTGGATTTCAAGCAACATGTGGTATAGAGTCACTTGCTTTTACCTTCTGTCTGATTTGAAGCAGTTCTGAGAGGCTGTACAACAGGAAACTTCAGTATGATCACCAAGAAAACATTAGTGATTTAGAGACCTTTTGATACAAAAACAGGTAGCTGCCTATTTTTGATTACTTTTATGATTTCTCCAATGTCTGCTAAATCCAGCAATCTTATGATAATTGTGAATTTTTAATGACAAACTTGAAGGTTTGGCATCAAATGAATTGAAACTCCAAACAAACCAGATGTTTATTATATTATTGAAAAACACATCAATTAAATAGCCTATTACTAACAGCACTCCGGAATCCATGAGGCCTGTGTTCTAGTGTTATGATGGGAAGAAAAAGACTGACTTCTTTGTTTTATTTTGAGGATTAAATATACTATGAATATCAATTTTCACAAAAGTATTTTGCATAGAAAAATTGCTCAATAAACAGCTGTAGTTACTGGATACATAAACATGGACTTTTAATAAGGAAGCCAGTGTTTCCTCCTACCAAATGCAGAAAAAGTTTACTCTAACTAGGAGTGATAATGAAACAGCAGGTGTCTTAGGAACAGCCTAGATACATTAAATCACAAAGCTAGGAGTCTCGAATGAGAATCATTTCTTTCGTGCATGCCAAAGCATTGCTTTTACCTTTCCAAAGTTTAGGAGAGACAACTTCAGGGATTTATGAAAAAAATGGTAAGAATTGGGCCCAATCACATACTGATCATAAACTTCTAGAAAATGCAGTGCATGGAATAGCCTCCTCTTGCTCAGGGGATAGATTAAATGACCTAGTAATTGTGTACCCTTTCCCTTCCATAACTTCTATGAATACAAATGAACTATTCAGGTGGAATTTCAATAATAGGTACCTTCAACGATCTTATCATGAGCTAAACACTTTTGCATACCTACAATCCTCCATTTCCATCAGTGCAAAATGCATAAGAATTGGTAGATTTTGTAATTTAGATTTTGAAACAGTTTTTGCCTAATTTCATCTAAAAACTGTTGAAGTCCAAAAATACATGACTTTTCTTTTTCAATTTTGTCTTTTTTGAGGCTTCAGAACAGGTAAATATTGTTATATGAAAAATACCTTCTACTTTTTAATTTCACATATGAAAATTTAATTTTATGCTCAAATGTACTACTGCTATGAGGGTAGAGATCATTTAAATATTTCTTAGTAAAGAAGTAAGCACAATAACATCCAATTACATACTTTGCCCTGGCCACAAATATACTAAACATGTCTTTTGATTTGTGACAGGCAGATTTTTAATTAAAAATTATTTAAGAGTAGAAAATAATTTTACTTTAAAGTGTAAAGATAAAATAAAATTTGCTATGTTAACTTTTGTAATTCCAGAGGAAATTCTAGAGGTAAATTCTAGAAACAAAAGAGTCTATTTCACATATTTATTGGTTATTTGTATATTGGGCCCAATATTTTATATTTTCTATAGAATTATAGCACCCCTCTTGTTGATATTTGTACTTTTGTTTTTTCTTACTTTCCAACAGTAAACTATCACTGTTATTTTGTGGGGAAGTTTCTTGTTGTATAGGTTATTATTGGGACCCAGAACTCTGTTTTCTTCTAATGAAATTGAAGTAGGAAGACATACTGAGTTAGAACTGTAAGCTATCCTACTGCCTGGATAGCCAAGGTGAAGTCCCACAAGAAGAGCTAAGATAGTCTGCCGCTTCTGCACAGGATTTGGTCTGGAGTGACTGCCTGGATAAGGACTGGTTGGAATCTTGCGTGGAGGAGTGTTGTGATGGATGCCAAACCCACTTTTGCTACAGCAGAGACTGGTGTACGGTAGACATGGCAAGGACATTGTTTCAGTATGTTATGCCTTCAGAAAATAAATGAGAAAATATAGAAGCAAAATAATTTTATGTAAGAATAAGAGCAGTGAGCACAACATTAAATGATAAAAAGCCAATATGGGTGTGTTATGGCAGTGATTTAAATGGAGTGGTCAAAGAATGCCTCTGAGGTGCAATTTGAATTGGAAGATGATATAAACTGTGAGAATCATGTAAGCCACATGGATCAATGCAAGACATGATAAATGCAAAGAGCCTAAGAAGGAAATGTGAGTGGCATGATCCAGGGAAAGGAAAAATGGTCAATACATAACAAGAGTGAATCAGAATGGGGTGGGATGAGGTTTATATGTTGTGTGCTATGAGAAAATTCTTGTGTTAATAGCTGTAGTCACAATTGCTGCTAAAGAAACTACTCTTGTTCTAGTAATGTGTCCATCAGTCCATCAGTTCACTCAGTGAAAAATTAAGATTATGCTTTAGAGAATAAGTGATAAATTAAGAATGTGTTTTTGAGAAAGGCAAAGAAGACACAGCTGAACATTTCTGCATATGAAATAAACATGAATTTGGGAGAATAATGTAGAAAAGCAGAGAAGAACGGAGGAAGTGAGAACTAAGAGGCATTTTGGAATGTTGGAGACCATGTTGTTGGAAATAAATGTAGAGTCTTTACAGAAATTGAGAGATTTAATGTTTAATTTTTAACTTTCTTTTCTATTTACTGCCATATAACCATTGTACTTAGTTTCCATTAAAATTGTATTACATAACAGCTGTCTGCATTGAATACTATTTTGATGGGGTATGGGCATGGAGAGAAGGAAAACAGCTGTCAGTATAAAACAGAAACTCAGAATTTCATTGAATCCAGACTTGAAAGGGAGGGGAAATAGTGAGACAATAGAATTTTATAAAAATTTTACTTCCAGACAATCTTATCAATGCCTTAGAAACAGAATTAAAGCACCCTCTGCTATGCCATCATATTTTCCACCCCACAAAATGCCTTTGTGTTAAAAGTAAGAAATAAGTTTCAAAAAAACAGCATCCCTATGCACTCATTGATGATGTCTGCTATGTTTGCATAGATGACACGGGGCAATCTAAAAAGAAAAAGACACCAATGAAGTTGAAGCTTAAAAAAATAAATCTAAGATAATAATCTTAGATACTAAAACTGTGTGAAATTAAATGAGAATCAAAATTACTAAGAACTTTCTTTGTTTACGCATCTGTATTCAATTGACTGCTAAAGATAAAATCAACTCGATGGTTATAAAAAAAAATACTGTTATAGTGCATCAGCCCCTGGATAAACAACAAAACAGAGTCCAGACTTGGCTGATATTTTTCATGGAAATGAACATATTGGTTCCTCATTTTAAAATAAATTTGCTTGTTCTTAGGTGGTGGAGCAGATCAAAACAAAGCTGTCAACTTCACACTTATTTTGAAGGTGACATCTGCAAATGCAGGTTTCATCCTTCTATTGTCTGAGCCACTTTAATCATTTATATTCGCAGCTGTCTGAAAGGACCCTTCCTTCACATCCTTTTCCTGGGGGCAGAGAAACGGAACTGGCTATTCATTTAGTCCACTTAGAAAAGCCCAAACCCTGTATTCCAAGACACTGTACCTATCTTTTAGAGTTGCAGCTGTTTTCTAGCACCAATCTGATACGTTTAACCTTCAGAGAAGGCCAAAACAACAACAACAACAAAAACAACAAAAACAAAAATACGACTCTACTTATTGCTTAGAAAAATATATATCTTCTTGAATTTTCTGCAATTAGATTTCTAAAATTGAATCCATTGAACTTGTATTGCTCTGGGGTTAAGAGATAATAAGGCATGTGCTTGATTACTGGAAAATCTGCTCTTATCCATGTCTCACAGTTTTTAAGTTATTCAAGAGTAATCATTGCTATTTTCATCAAAACCTGTCCTTTCCTCTAGTCCTGACACTGTAAAGTCGACACAGTGGGACACAGTAGTTGTGGAGAGAACAGGCTTCCCCTAAGAGCTGATACCTTGCCTGACCCCCACCCCTCCTTTTCACAGTGGAGCAAACATCTGATAAACATAAAGATCATTTCAAAATATTCAACAAACAAAAAAAAAATCATACAGATATTTTAAACCAATTTCTGGCTTAGTAGGGTGTGGGGAGCGGGCTCCCTGGATCCGGGAGCTGCCCTGCCCTTTCAAGATGGCAACCTGGCTATATGCCAGAAACTTGCAGTAAACAGGTGGACAACTTAAGGAAGTGCACAGCATTGGCTGGCGGCAACGTCACTGTGCATGCTTGGCTCGTGGGCATTGCCTGCTCTGATACACGCCTGTATTCTGCTCATGCA
>PVHX01022412.1:13475-27844 GCA_004024805.1 Geosciurus inauris | reverse complement strand
GGTACTGGGGATTGAACTCAGGGGCACTCGACCACTGAGCCACATCCCCAGCCCTATTTTGTGTGTTATGTAGAGACAGGGTCTCACTGAGTTGCTTAGTGCCTCGCCATTGCTGAGGCTGGCTTTGAACTCGCGATTCTCCTGTCTCAGCCTCCCTAAGTGCTGGGATTACAAGCGTGAGCCACCGCGCCCGGCTTGCTGAGGATGGCTTTGAACTCGAGATTCTCCTGTCTCAGCCTCCTGAGCCACTAGGATTACACGTGTGCGCCACCACACCCGGCTAGGTGTCCTTTAAAAAAAAATTAGTTATTGATGGACCTTTTTATTTATTTATTTATTTGTTTGTTTATTTATTTATTTTTAGTTGTAGATGGACACAATATATTTATTTTTATGTGGTACTAAGAATTGAACCTGTCGCCTCACACATGCTAGGCAAGCGCTCTACCACTGAGCCACAACCCCAGCCCAAGTTGTCTCCTTTTAATGATATTAAGATCTCTACTTATAAGATTCCTCATACTTTTTTTTTTCAGTAGCTGCATCCCCAGCCCTTTTTATTTTATTTTGAGACAGAATCTCACAAGTTTGCTGAGGTACCTTGAACTTGGGATTCTTCTGTCACAGCCTGAGTACTTGAGGTAACAGGCGTGTACCACTGCACCCAGCTATCTCATACTATATTATCTTTCACCTTGTGATTCTAGTATCCATTGATAATTGCCTATACCCATTATTTCTCTGGAAGCTATAGAATTATTTTCAAATTTTTAGTATTCCTTCTACATGTATTAGCTAGAATATTTCTATAAATAAGAACTTTCCTGCTGGACATGGTACATACCTGTGATCCAAGCAACTGAGGAGGCTGAAGCAGGAGGATCATAAGTTTGAGGCCAGACTCAACAAGTTAGTGAGATTCTGTCTCAAAATAAAAAATACAAAGGACTGGGGATGTAACTCAGTGGTAAAGCATCCTGAGTTCAATCCTTAGTACTGAAAAATTAAAAATTTCCCTTTCAACTATTTGACTACCTGAAATAGTTTATATAGACAGTGCAGTTTGATCCTTCCCAAGGATCAATATTTGACCCTTTCTCTTTATCAATTTTTAGAATAATTTCTAAATTGGTATGCTAGCAACAACCTCCAAAGCTGACCATAGAAGTTTTTTTTGAAGTATTATAACAAACTCATGGATTTTGATGTATCTGATATGCTTTAGCCCATTGTAATAATTATTCCCTTATTACTCATATTGTTCCATCTTTGGCTAATGAGAGCCCCTTCAAATTGCCTCTGAGTCCTTTTGATATAATCCTAATAGTTTTGAGAACTGCCTTGTTTTTCTGATACAACATGATTCCCCAGGATCATTTTGTACATTTCTTGCTCCAAACCTGGTATCAGCTATTTCCCAAAGAACTCTGGATTACAAGTGTGTGCCACCGCACATGGCACTCTTCATTTTTACTTAATTCTTTTTTTCCTCCCGTGCTGGGGATTGATCCCAGGACTTCACCATGTGGGATGAGTACTCTACCACTGAGCTACACCCCCAGAACTAATACTATTTTTTTAATTTCATAAAATATTTGCATGGTGTCTGTCTTAGCTTGGGGCTACCATAACAAAATGCCATAGACTCTATGGCTTAAACCACAGAAATTTAGCTGGATATAGTGGCACATGCCCATAATCTGAGCAACTCAGGGGGCTGGGGTGGAGGATCACAAGTTCAAGGCCAGACTGGACCAGGCACTGTCTCAAAATAAAAATTAAAACGGGCTGAGGATGGAGCTCAGTGGTAGAGAGTGTCCCTGGGTTCTATCCTCAGAGCACGCACAAGCACAGAGCTCCTGACTCTCTCTCTCTCTCTCTCTCTCTCCTTTTTTTTTTTTTGACACCAGGGATGGAACTTGGGGGCACTCGACCACTGAGCCACACCCCCAGCCCTATTTTGTGTTTTATGTAGAGACAGGGTCTCACTGAGTTGCTTAGTGCCTCGCTATTGCTGAGCTTTGAACTCAGGATTCTTCTATCTCAGCCTCCCAAAGTACTGGGATTACAGGCGTGTGCCACCACACCTGGCTGTGACTCTTTCTCTTTTATAAGGACACCCACCCCATTGGGAAGTCTCACCTCATCTAAACCTAATTACTTCCCAAAGGCCTCATCTCTAAATACCATTATAGTGAGGGTTGGGGAGACACAAATATTTGTCTGTAACAGTTCCAAAGCTTCCACCTCTATCCCTCCACCTTTCCCCTACCTCCAGCTGTAGGGAATCTTTTTTAGTATTTACTTTGAAGATATATGCAAATATACATTTATATGTAAATTTGTATATAATATAGAAAGCAAATATGTTTTGTTTTCTTCTTTCCTCCCTTTCTTACATAAAAGGGAGCACAGTACAATTTGATGAATATACTAAAAACTGTTGAACTGTACATTTGACTCAACCAGACTCCTATTGATGGACATTGGGGCGGCTTCCACTCTCTGATATTGCAAACAGTGCTGTAATGGCTGGTGTCATGCAAGTGTTATTTCATGTTTTTGAAGGGTGTCCTTGGGATAGATTCCTAGATGTGGGATTGCTAGGTAAATTGCCCATGAACTGTTGCTTGATATTACCAAATTCTCTTCCAAAGGGGCAGTATGATTTCATCCAGTCCTTTCTTAAGTCTGACCATAGTCCCTGCTGCTGTGGTTCCTGTCCATCCTTGACCCGCCCTGGGCTGGAGGAATACTGTCAAGTCTGCGTCCACTCTTAGACCTCAGGGTTTTCTGGCAAGCCTAGGACACGATAGCCTTGTAATCCCTCCTGCCTCGCTCTTCCTCTTCCCCAGCTGGATCCTATTTGATGATAAGAACTTCCAGGGAGACCAGCACATTCTCTCAGAGGGCGAGTTCCCCACTCTTACGGCCATGGGCTGCTTGTCTTCCACCGTCCTGGGCTCTCTCCGGAAGGTACCCCTGGTGAGTGCTCCTGTCCAGGTCCAGGCAACCCTAGAGGCGGAGGGACAGTCCTGCTAGGAAGCCCTGGGCACAGAGCCTATCTCACTGCCTGGTGACAGCCCTGCCTTGAAGGAGCCCAGGGTCATGTGGACCTAAAGCTTACAGTGCAGAGTGGCCAAGTGATGTGTCCAGATGTAGAAGTGGGCAGAGATGGGAGGGTTGGATGCTCAGGCAAGGCTGGGGATGGGACCAGCGTTGCCCCAGTGATGCTCCGAGCAGGGAGCACTAGAAAGATGGCTCTGCAGCCATCTGCAGGGTGACGGGGGAAACTGAGGCTCGGAGCTGCCAACCTGCATAGCAGGTGACAGGCTCAGCAGGGTCCCCCGGGTAGCCTGGCTCTGCAGCCCAGGCCTCTCACGCAGCACAGACCTGGGTGTGAAGCCCAGCATTAGGCCTCGGGTAAGCGGTCTCACCTTCTCCAGCCTCAGTTTCCCCTCTGTTAAATGGGGTTCCCAATGGCACCAACCTTGCAGGGCTGTTGAAGCGCTGCAATGAGATCAGATAAGATGCTCATGGGATCTGGCGAGCAGGGAGCATGGCCATGGTCGCCAGTGTAGTTATTACAGCTATCACTATTTTTAGAATGGAAAAGGGGGGCTGTGTAATGACCCCAGGTTTCTGGCCTGGCCGTTAGTTCTTTCAAGTGCCATTTACTAGAGAGGATGTCTGAGGGGCAAGCTGGGGCCATGTTTGGTGCATGCTGCGTCTGAGAATCTGGGGACACTCCCCTGGCAGTGTCCTGGAGTCAGTGAAGGAGCTCAGGAGGGATAAGAGCCTGCAGTGTGGACCTGGGAGTCCACCTGCGGGGGCAGCCTGGGGCTCTGTGGCCTCACCCTTCCCCCTGCCGTAGCACTTCTCAGAGCCTGCCATCTTCCTGTACGGCCTGGAGTGCTTCGAGGGGAAGGAGATAGAGCTGGACCGGGAGGTGCGGAGCCTGCAGGCCGAGGGCTTCAACAACCACGTGCTGTCCGTGCGGATTAAGGGGGGCATGTGAGTGTGTCATGGGTGGCACGAGGGATGTGGGGCCTGTAGCAGGGATGGATGAGCCGCAGGACGGGGACCGGGGTCTCCTCCCCTCCTCACCAAGCTAGGAAGGAGGGTCACTGGTTCTAGGGCTTGGACGCCCAGCCCCATGGGCTTCCTGGGACCCTACTTTGCCTGCAAACCCCAGATCTACTTCCCAGCCTTCTCCCCCTCCCCCCCCCACTGAGGATCCTGGCCCCTTGCAGAGGAGTCTCAGCACAAGAGAAGAGGAGGTGGAGATGGTCCTGACGTCCTGCCTTTTCCCTCTGTCTGTCTCTCTTTCTATGTTCCTGCTGGGCCCAGCTGGGTGCTGTGTGAGCACAGTGACTTCAGGGGCCGCCAGTGGCTGGTGAGCAGCTGTGAGATCACCAACTGGCTGACCTACAGTGGCACCCAGAGGGTGGGTTCCCTCTACCCCATCAAGCAGGTGGGTAGCATGCCGGGGAGAGTAGGGCCTATGACTGTCCCCGTACACCTCTGTGGGCACGTGTCTGTATTTCCCAAGCTCAGCATTAATGAGCTCCTGTCACTTCTTGTACTATTATCTACCTAAGCGATTTCTCTAAACTTTATTTTACTTTATCCTTGTCCTAAGGAATTATAGCCATAAAATCATGACTTTGAGATATATACACACACATATATATATATGTATATATACACATATATATGATTTTTTTCTTAATAGACATAAGTATATTTTCATTGAATTTTCAAAAATAAATTTCTCCAGCCGGGTGATGTGGTGCACGCCTGTAATCCCAGCAGCTCAGGAGGGTGAGGCAGGAGGATTGTGAGTTCAAAGCCAGCCTCAGCAAAAGCAAGGTGCTAATCAGTGAGACCCTGTCTCAAAATAAAATATGAAATAGGGCTGGGGATGTGGCTCGGTGAATGAGCACCTTTGAGTTCAATCCCCGGTACCCAGAAAAAAAAAGTTTCTCCAAGCCAGGCGTAGTGGTGCTGTCTGGGAGGCTGAGGCAAGAGGATCACAAGTTTGAGGCCAACCTGGGCAA
Organism: Geosciurus inauris; assembly: GCA_004024805.1. Taxonomy (NCBI): domain Eukaryota; kingdom Metazoa; phylum Chordata; class Mammalia; order Rodentia; family Sciuridae; genus Geosciurus; species Geosciurus inauris. The sequence continues at coordinate 22,784 of PVHX01022412.1, read as the reverse complement.
TTTAGCAAGAGCCTGTCTCAAAATAAAAATTTTAAAAATGGCTGGAGGTGTAGCTTAGTGGTCCCTGGGTTTAATCCCCAGAAAGTTTTATTCCACACAGGACTGAAAAGTGTCTCCTGTGCCACCTCTAGTAGTAAGCCCCTCACTTGGGAAACCAGGTGTCTGCACCTGAGTGTCTGTGCCCGCTTGTCTGGCGTGGGTCTCATTTTAGCCTACATGCATTTCCGTGGCAGCAGAGCCTCGAGCTCTGTGTCTGTTTCTGGGCCTGTGACATCATTCATGGCTGAGGATCTCTGTGCTCTGGAGGTGACCTCTGCATGTGCACACCTGGTTCAGGACTGCTGGTGCCCATTGAGTGTGTGTGTGTCTGTGTATGCGGGTACCAGGGTAGCCCCAATATTCATAGACTTATGACATCCTTGCTGGAGGAAATCCTGGAGATTATCTCTAACACTCAAGTTGTACAGATGGGGAAATAAAGTTCCAGAGAAGTGGACAAGGATTTGCTCTGCAACTTTGGGCAAGTACTGTACTTCCATGGACCTCTGTTTCCTCATCTTTAAAATGGCAACAGAGCCAGGCACGGTGGTGCACACCTGTAATCCCAGCGGCTTGGGAGGCTGAGGCAGGAGGATTGCAAGTTCAGAGCCAGCCTCAGCAACGGCAATGCGCTAAGCAACTCAGTGAGACCCTGTCTCTAAATAAAACACCAAATAGGGCTGGGGATGTGGCTTAGTGGTCGAGTGCCCCTGAGTTCAATCCCCAGTAAACCCCTGTCCCCACAAAAATGGGGACAGCATGTGGTATCATGGGTTCGTTTGAGGACTGAAGATCCATATGGATGTGGACTCCTTGGAACGGTGCTGAACTTCAGTGACGGTTACTCTTATTGCTACTGTCTCTGCCACCACCCTCCTGAGTCCCCTGCTGCCTGTGGACAGTCTGGTATCCACCTCGTCACCCCCCTCAGTGTGCATGGGTCCCATGTTTCTCTCTGGAAGCGTGTGTACAGCTGTCTGCCTGCACGTCTGTCCTTGTAGCAAACGTAAGCACCTGCATGCAGCATCTGGGGCAGCCCTGCCTGTCGGTGAGGGCATGTGAGTCTGCGTGTCTGAGTCTCCTGTGAATTTCCTGTACACCTCTAGTAGTAAGCCCCTGTATGGACACAGAATGGTGGGTGAGTGAATGTGAATGGCCCATTTGCCCTCAGCGTGTGCAAAGAAGGGTGACGCTGGAGCAGGGTCAGGGACAGGAGGGGCAGGAAGGAGGGGTTGGATCCTAGAGGGTCCAGAGTGGAGGATGCTGGGCATCCTGCCGGGGACTCCTGACTCTGGACCCTCTCCCTGTCCTCAGCGCAGAGCTTATTTCCGTCTCTGGAATTCAGCCCTGGGGGGATTCCTGGCAGTGCCTGACCACGTGGAGGACATGAAGGCGGGCCGAGTGGTGGTGTCCGAGCCCCGAGCTGGCGGCAGCTGCATCTGGTACTATGAGGACGGGCTGCTGAAGAACCAGGTACTGGTTCAGAGCTGGGAAGGGACTCTTGGGCCCCAGGCATTTGCAAATCCGCCTTGGGGAATCCCAGCCCAGCCAGGAACAGGACCCGTGGGTCCCTGGGGAGGTGGAGGATGCAGGCATGGATCCCTGGCTCTGGCAAGTCGAGCTTTCCTCAGGGTCTCAGTGTCCACACAATTGTTGATCCAGATACATCTAAGGAAGCCCCTAGCTCTGATAGCCTGTGTCAGAACTTGAATCCTGTTAGTGATGATAGACTCACTCCAGTTTCCTGGGCACCTACTCTGTGCTAGCTGCTGGAACTATAGCAGTAGGAAGACAGAAAGACTTATGCCCTCCTGAAGTTTACACCGCTGAGCAGAGATAGAAACAGCTTATATGAGCAAAATCCCTTATTATTGTAGATGACGAAAAGTGCGATAGAGGAAAGGTAGGTCAAAGGAGGAGGATGGGGAGTTTCAAGAAGCTCTGACAGGAGTGCCCTTTCTGAGACGATGACGTTTGAAGGGGGCAGCTGTGCAGATGTCTGAGGGAATAGCATTCCAGGCAGAGGGATCAGTAAACGCAAGATGCGAACATGTCTGGCGTTTTCTGGGACTGGCCAAGCTACCGAATGGCTGGAGTGAAGTGAGTGAGGGAGAGAGCAAGAGATGAGGTGAGAAGGGTTATGGGGCGTGTAGCATCTTATAGGCCATTGTGAGGTTTGTTTTTTTTTTCGTTTTTTTGTTTTTTGTCTTTTACTTGGAATGAGGAAATACTGACTATGTGCCAAGTGCCGTATTAAGCCCTTTGCATGCATGCTTCCTGTAATCCTCAGAGAATGTTACAGGCAGGTTCTATTAGACTCTGCTTTTTATAGGTGAGGCTATCAGAGAACAGAGAGGTTAAGTGATTTCCTGAAAGTCACACAGCCAATAAATGTGTGGAGGTTTGTCTGGTGCTAAAACCTGTGTTCTAGTGGAGCTTATATTTTCCCAGCCCTTTTATGGTTTCTCATGTTAAACCCTCAAAAGCAAACAAACAAACAACAACCTCCTCCCCTCAAAAAACAAGTATTCATGATTTCTATCTTTAAGAAAACAAAAACTCAGAAGGATTAAGAGACTTGCCAAGAGCCAGGATTCAAACCCAATGTATTTGAGGGTGTCATGGGTATGGCAGAGTCTCTATGGGGAAAAAAGTGCCTAATGACCTCCTGGGGCCTTAGGTGGCCCCCACCATGAGCCTGCAGGTAATTGGACCTCCCAGCCTAGGCTCCAAGGTGGTGCTCTGGGCTGAGAGCCGCCTGCCACGACAGACGTGGAGCATCAGTGAATTGGGCCACATCTGCAGCCAGATGTTTGAAGGCCGGATCCTGGATGTGAAGGGTAAGTTGTCTGTGTGGGAGGGAGCTAAGGGCAGTATTGTCCCCAGATTTCTCTGACCACCTCTGAATCTCCCATCCCCTTCCAGGTGGCCGAGGCTATGACCGGGACCATGTGGTGCTGTGGGAACTGGCGAAGGACAGGACATCTCAGATCTGGACTATCCATGTCCTGTGAACCTCCTTTTCCCCCCAGCCCCAGAGGCTTTGCTGGGATGGAATGTTTTTATAGATTTTGTTGTTGTAACATAAGCTATTTTCTAATATGCTGCCAAGTATCTTTGTCTTTGTGGACTTGACATTTGGGGTCAGGGATTGGGGTGAGGATTGTCCACTGACCTTGTCCCCCTACACTCAGGCTGGCATCTTTCCACCCTGCTGGGTTTTTTGAGTTTTTTGGTTTTTGTTTCCGAGGGCCTGGGGGTGGAGGGGCGGTGGTAGGGCTAGGGTGTAAGGCCTCTCTCTGCCACCAGAGGGAGCCTGGAACCAAACTGATTGGTGTGTGGTCCTTCATGCAGTCACCCAAATGATGTGTCCCCAGCCTGTCCCTGAGTGTTTGGGGGTGATAGTTCCAGAGATTCCACCCCACCCCCCAGGTGGTCCCATACTCAGAGGACTCCGTCCCAGTACCTGGGTGTTCTCACAATGAACAGATTCGGGTCTGGCCCTGGGCTGTGGGGACACAAATATGAAGCAAGCCCTGAGGTCCTGACCCTCAGGGAACGCGGTCCAGGGGACACAGTCAACAATGAGAAGGACACAGGCAGAGGTGCTCAGAGCAGGACCCTCCCGCCTGGAGGAAGGGCCCCGCAGCTGATGTGCACAGGGTGGGGGGCAGAGGAATCTGTTCCAGGGTGCACACACGCCCAGGGGTGAAAACTTTGCGGTTCAACATTTGGGAGCACAACGGGCAGGGCATGAGAGGACAGGGAGGCCCTCTCTCTTTTCCTCTGGCTTTCACCAGTCTGGAGGTTTGGTCTCAATCAAAGAAGTCAGGACAGGACCGAGGTCCCTATCCCAGCTGAGAGGATAGGACATAGGAGGAAAGCCATGGCCCCCGCCCCTGGATCTGTGGCCACTCTTCAGGCCTCTGGCAGAAGTCCTCAGGAAGAGGAGGGACAGTAGAGACTGCGCTAGGGCTTCCTTCTCTCTCTGTGGCTCCAAAACACCAACACCCTGAACCCAGGAGGGGTGGACAGAGCAACTGTTTTTTCTTCTGGTTTTGCCGGCCCCAGGGGTGGACAGGAGAGTAGACAGCCACCTCTTAACTCCCTCCAGCCCCCAGGGGTCAGAGATGTAAGGATGGGTGGTTTATGAGCTGGTTTTCTGGGGACCCCAAAACAGGGATGAGGGGAGTTCCTGGAACTAGGGATTGCCCTGAATCTGTCATTCTGAGGACATCCAGGTACTGGGGTGGGGGTCCTCTTAGGTCTGGGGTTATCCAGGATCTGGGGAGTGGGGTGGTGGAATCTCTGGGACAGTTATCCCCAAACACTCAGGGATAGGGGAAGCAAATTCTACTAAAGGGGACAGTGAGGGTGGAGGTTTCTGGGCCTCATCTCTGCCAGGTGATTCTAAGGAGAGGGTCCTCTGCAGTGGGCTCTGGGTAAGCAGCGGGGAGGGCATGCCAGCCTCCCTTGCCCTGCTGATAAGGGTTTGAGAAGCTCCTGGGCCTGGGGATGTCCAGCGACCACGCGCAGGGCCCCTCCACAGACAAGGAGAACTTTATTGAGCCCCAGCCTGCCCCTTCACATCAGCACCTCCCCAGCTCGGCCGCGGCCTCAGCGACCCTGCCTGTCAACTTCTACCACCTGGGATCGCTGACATCCCATGCTGAGGGTTGGCAGGAGGTGGGTGTTCTCTGGCTAGTGATGGTGGCAGGTGTTTCAGAGGGCATAGAGCCAGAGATGACACTGTCACCTCAGCTGAGGTAGAAGAGGTGGATGAGGGTGTGGGTCAACCAGAAAAGGACACTGCCGCCGTCCATGCTGCTGAGAGCTGGGGCCCCACCTTTGATGACCTTCACAGTTGTAAGTTTGATGGTGGTGGTGCCAGAGCTCCCAGAGCTGCCCCCACTAGAGCCTCCAGTGGAGGCCCCGGTGGAGCCTCCGGTGGAGGCCTCGTTGGAGCGCCCGGTGGAGGCCCCGCTGGAGCGCCCACTGGAGCGCCCGCTGGAGCCCCCGCTGGAGCCCCCGCTGGAGCCCCCGCTGGAGCCCCCGCTGGAGCTGCCAGAGCTGGCTGTCCCATCAGAGCCAGAGTCAGCGTAGGTGGTCCCGTTTCCCAAGACTCCAGTTTGTATCTGCAAGAAGAGAAGTGGGGAATGCTCAGCGTTTTCGGGCTTTTTTGTTTTGTTGGTTTGTTTTTGTACTGGGGATTAAACCCTGGGGCACTTTGCCACTAAGCTACATCCCCAGTTCTTTTTTTTTTTTTGGTACCGGGGATTGAACTCAGGGGCACTCGACCACTGAGCCACATCCCCAGCCCTATTTTGTGTTTTATGTAGAGACAGGGTCTCATTGAGTTGCTTAGTGCCTTGCTGTTTGCTGAGGCTGGCTTTGAACTCGCGATCCTCCTGTCTCAGCCTCCCAAAGTGCTGGGATTACAGGCTTGAGCCACCGTGCCAGGCTTCCCAGTCCTTTCTATCTATTTTTATTCTAGGCAGGATCTTGCCAAGTTGCTGAGGGTCTCATTAAATTGCCGAGGCTTGAACTTTTGATACTCCTGCCTCAGCCTCAAGTCGGGAGTGAGCCATCATGCCAGGCTCAGGGGGCTTTTGAAGGTCACCTTTATTAAGGATGCATTCTCCCTCTCCCTCTGCCATAGGCCCTGTGGGGATGTTTGGCTGTTTCCTGCCTTGACACAGAGGTGGTTCCACCCCCACCCTCAAACTTCCTTTCGCCTCTCCCAGACCACCAGTGCCTCCATCATAGAGGGACATAGAGGAGCCCCAGCCCTTGATCCCACTCATCCTGCAAGAGGCTTGGCCTCCCTGTGCCCGTTTCCTTGTCTCCTGAATGGGGAGAAGAGTCCATCACAGTTGGAAGGTGACGGGAGACAGGGCCAAGTGAGAAGGCCCTTGGCAAAGTATGGGTGGGTGGGCGGAGTGGTAGAAACAGCCAGTTGGTGACAAGCTGTCCTTGATGGTTGACAAAACTGCAACTGGAGCCGCTCTTAATGGAAATTAAGCTGTTTTGGATGGTGATCAAGCTGTCCTTGATGGTTGATGAAGCTGTTCTTGATCAAGAACTTGATGGCTCTTGTCTCCTATATTGACTGTGTCTCTGTGGGCACTTGGGATGCCACCAAAGCTGCCTCCTGAAATGGCAGCTGGTTTGAGACTGAATGGTAGGCTGCTGTTGTGTTTGCATTCCTCACCTCCAGGCCTCTTTCCTGCCAGGGCAGGACCTCCCTGACAGGACCTCCCTGGCAGGACCTCCCTGACCTCCCTCTACAGAAGCAGAGCAGGCTCTGCTTAACTTCCTAGCATTGCACAGCACCCCTGGGTGTCTCTGGGCTTGGCATCTTGTGAGGCTTCCCAGATGTGAACACAGGTTTCAACTCAGAGGCAGCCCTCCAGCCATCTTACCACAGGCAGAAGGGCTAGGAGCTTGGGAGGCAGGCTCCCCTGGTCCCTGGTTCCCTGCTGGAGCCTGTCTGCCTCTGCCCCAACAGAGAATCCTGGGGCCCCAGAAGCCCAAATTCCCTCCCTCCCATGGCAAGCAGGTCAGGGAATCCTGAGGGTGGCAGTGGGGGCGTTGAGGGACTCTTCCTACCTGAGTCAGAACCAAGAGGCTTAGGGTAAGTAGAAGGAAGATGAAGCCGTTCATCCTGGGAGGCTTTCTGGGCGCTCTTGGTAGCAGCTGTGAGGATGAGCTCAGAGCTTTTCTGCAGGCCTCTTTCGGCTTGGCTGCTTTTGAACCCTGAGGCAGGAGGTGTGGAGGGGTGAGGAGAGAGAGCCTATGGGGCACACGGGGAGGGGCTGGGAGCTGCTTCCGTCCTGCAGGTTAGGAGTGAATAAAGCCAAATTCTAGGTTCCAGGGCCCTGCAGATGGTGAGTTATAGACAGACGGGAGCCACATCCTGGGGGATGAGTGGCAGGCAGAGCAAGGGGGCAGTAGATAGGGCCACCATCCTGAGCATCGCATCTTGGTTTAATCACATGCCCACTCGGAGACCTAGGCCTTTAACAAAAGGGCTGTGGAAGGATGATAGGCAGTAATGACCCATTTTTAAAAAGCCAACACAAATAAATATTATATAGATGGTTTGTGGGTTTTTTAAAAGAGGATTAAGGCAAAAGACAGGAGCTGAAGGAAAGACTGGGCTGGATTCGGATTTTGAGATGAGGTGGTGGAGGGCATGCAGGTTCTGAACAAAGGCTTGGGGAACCTAGGTTTAGGAGGGGGTGGGGGATCCTGTGAGCACAGTGAAGCACTGGCTTAGCTGGGCTCGTTCCCTCTAGGGTTTGGGTTCCTCATTTCAAGTGAGAAGACTGAATTGGATTATTTCTGAAGTTTTTCCAGACCTAATGTTTTGTAATTTGGATAAAGAAACTAGTAGATGACTTTTTTTCTTTTTAATACCAAGAATTAAACCCAGGGGCACTTAACCACCAAGCCACATCCCCAGGCCTTTATATATATATATATATATATTTTGGTACCGGGGATTGAACTCAGGGGCACTCAACCACTGAGCCACATCCCCAGCCCTATTTTGTGTTTTATGTAGAGACAGGGTCTCACTGAGTTGCTTAGTGCCTCGCCATTGCTGAGGCTGGCTTTGAACTTGCGATTCTCCTGTGTCAGCCTCCCTAAGTGCTGGGATTACAGGCCTGCGCCACCACGCCCAGCTCCTTTTTATATTTTGTTTAGAGACAGGGTCTCTCGCTGAATTGCTTAGATCTTCCCTAAGTTGCTGAGGCTGGCTTTGAACTCACTATCCTCTTGCTTCAGCCTCCCTGGCTGCTAGGATTACAGGTGTGCACCACTGCACCCGGCAAGAAGAGTTATTTGTATCAATCTGAGATGGATGGGAAGAGAGCTAGTAGAGGGACCCTGAAGTCCTAGCTAGGGGTTGAGTGATGGGATTGTCTCCCATGAAGAGTCTGAGGACTTACTGGAGTGAAAGGGGAACTTAGGACCAGCGGGGCTCTTGACTTAGGCAATGGAAAAGAATTTCAGCTTGTGCCAAAAGTGTAGACAGAAGTTGATTTAGGAAAGCAGAGACATGTTCAAGGGAGAATGAGGGCAATCTCAAGGAGACATCCTTGGGGTGAACAGGAGTCTGTTGGCTGTGGAGTGTTAATATTTAAAGAGGGGTGGTTGCTGGGGGCTAGACTAGAGGTGGAGCCAGGGTGGAACTACAGGGTTTCAGCCAGTTTTCCCTGGGCTTGTGCATTGCCCTCTTGTTAGCTAAGGTACGGGTCAAGGACACGTTGTTTAGGAGTCACAACTGTTCAAGGTACTTTTTGTATTTCAGTGGTTTATGGGTGTTTCCTTTGAGACTCAGTATCTCCCTTTGTTCCCAAATTTCTCTCTCAGGATGAATCCTGGAGCTGATAGTGCTCCGTGGTATCCATTCTCTCACTTTTTTCTCAGTGATGCAGAGCGGTAGGTTTTATAATTATGCCCAGTTAACTGATGAAGAATCTGAGGCTTAGATATTAACTTGCCCAAGGTCGTAAAGGGTGGAGCCAATCTCATTTGACCTCTAGTCCAGGTCTGTCTGAAGCCACAGCTACCACTGAGCTATATCCCCAGCCCTTTTTATTTTTAATTTTGAGGCTAGTCTTTCTAAGTTCCTGGGAGTGACCTTGAACTTGTAATCCTTCTGCCTCAGCCTCCTAAGTTGCTGGAAGTACAGGTGTGGGCCACGGCACCAGGTACCAATTAAGTCTTGATTTTCTGTCCTCCTGTTCCCCAGAACCCAGGAATTGTCTCTGTAGCCCAGCTCCTGCCTCACCCACCTCCCTGGCTTAGTTGGTGTCTTATTTATGTGCCATATGATGAAGGGGACTCCCCTATACTTCCCTTCTATGGTCAGGGCCTTATGTCACAAGCCTAGGGAAAATCTGAGTGGGCTATCAAGGGCCTCCAGCTCGAAAGAAAAAAGAAGTGAGAGTCAAGACTGGGGGAGAGAAAGGCAGGAAGTGGAGAGGGTGCGGGAGGAAGTGAGAGAAGCCCCCCGCCACCCATCACTCCCACCCCTATCTGCTCCTTCACCTCCCTGTTCTCAGCAGCCTGGGGTGTGGGTGGGCGTGGTGATTCTGGGGGCTCCTGAGAGCCTGGGAAGTGACAGGTGAAGGAAGGCACTGGCCCAGGAGAGAGAAGGGCCAAGGTTGCTCTGCTGAAAACTGGTCCTAACATTCTTGTCAATCTTCTCCTTTGTGGCTTTTTTTTTTTTTTTTTTTTTTTTTTTTTTTTTTTTTTTTT
>PVHX01022412.1:0-13375 GCA_004024805.1 Geosciurus inauris | reverse complement strand
TTGAGACAGGGTCTTGCTAAGTCGCTGAGGCTGGCTTTAAACTTGTGATCCTCCTGCTTCAGCCGTCCCAGTTGCTGGGATTACAGACCTGCCTGAAAAACCAGTTGGATGGGCTGAGCCCTGGGCCCGCCCTGTGGTAGTCCCTCCAGGTAGGGATGCATGTGAGGGGATCCCAATGCCACACTTATTTTTTATTTCTTTCTTTTTACTTATTTTTAATTTCTTTCTTTTTATTTATTTTTTATTTCTTTCTTTTTACTTTCTTACTTATTTTTTATTTCTTTCTTTCTTTTTCTGGGTGCTGAGGATGGGACCCAGACCTTACGCATGCCAAGCAGATGCTCTACCACTGAGTCATACCCCAGGCGCCCCCAGACTTAAATCCAGACTTTAACCAACATTTTCTTGCAAAGCTCGAAATTTTCCTTTCTACATCCTGGGGTAAGACATTGAACTGCTGCTGGTGGGGAGACATGAGGGTACAGGAGAGGTTTTAAGGGTCATTAGGCCTTGGGGCATCTGGAGTCTGTCCATACCTGAGAAAGGAAGGGGCTTCACATCTTTTCCTCTTCTGCCCTCTGAGCAGCTACATTCTTTCTGGACATCTGCTATAGACAGAACCCTAGTCACCAAATTACAGAGCTCTAATAAATCCTCATTTTACAGATGGAAAAACTGAGGACAAGTTCATGGCAGAGTGGGAGCCTAGGCCTCCCAGTGCCTGTGATCCATGGCACAGCTTCTCCAGACTAGACTACTGAACCTTTAACTTAAGAGAGAAGGGAAGTCCCAGTCCCAGACTTTCCTCTGTGGTCAAGACCAAACTCCTCAGCATTGACACTCAGGGCCCCGCCTCCCCCCATCCCACACCTGGTGCCCTGACTTCCGCCCCCACCCAGCACACACCACATCCTAGCCAGCCACACCCACCCTGCTGGTCTCAACTGCACCTGTGCTCTTACACTGTGTATTCCCTCTGCACTGAGAGCCCTCCCTGTGCACCTGTGGGACCTGGGGGCTTCAAGATTTGGCTCAGAAGTCCCTGCCCCAAAGGGACTTTCCTCTCCCCTAGGAAACTCCTTCATGGATGGAGACTTGTTCCTGAACGTTCCAAGAGCCCCTTCTGCTGACCACCACTCTAAAGAACGTGTCTGCTAAACATGAGGTCTAGTCCAGACTTCCCACCTCTCCAGCCCTGCACAACATACAACATGAATAGGTGTTGGGGACCACTGGAAGAGTGACTGTGAGGTGTCCCCTCCTGCCACCAAGTCTTCGGTGCTGCATTCATTCATTCAGCCCATAGTTATTATAGGCTCCAAAGAGCAAAGTTATCAATGAAGGAAAGAATCGAGGGCCTGAGAGAGGTGAGTCTTTCATTTGGGCTGCTTTTCCCTTGAAAGTATTTGTCACTTCCAGAAGAAACAGCTAAGAAACTGAGAAGGGTTTTTTATAAATTTATGGGGCAAAAGGGAGAAAAACTAGTTCAAGACCCTTTGGGTTGGGACCATGAGGGTTACATTTGAGGAATAAGAGTGAACAGGAAACCACAGCTCTGACCGCACAGAAATCCAAGACAACAGGATAAAACAAAACAAACAAACAAAGCAAGAGAAGCGCCAGGTAATAGAGTTTCACAGAAGATGCAGATGAAACTGTCAATGAAACTTTCAAACTGGAATTTTTTATTTTTGTTCTTTGGTACTGAGGATTGAACCCAGGAACGCCAAACACTGAGCCACATCCTGAGTCCTTTTTATTTTTTTATTTTGAGACAGGCTTTCGCTAAATTGCTTAGGGCCTCACCAAGATGCTGAGGCTGGTCTGAAACTTGCAATCCTCCTGCCTCAGCCTGTCGAGTTGTTGGGAATATAGGTATGTGCCACCATGCCAGGTGAGAACTGGAAATTATAGAAAAGAACCAAATGGAAATTCTTAAACTGAGAAATGCAATAATAGAAATGAAGAACTTGCCAGGCATGGTGGACATTGCCTATAATCCCAGCCACTCAGGAGACTGAGACAGGAGGATTGCAAATTCGAAGCCAGCCTCAGCGACTTAGTGAGGCACTAGGCAATGTAGTGAGACCATGTCTCAAAATTAAAAAAATTAAAAAGGGCTGGGGATGTGGCTCAGTGGCAAAATCACCCTGAGTTCAATCCCTAGTACAATAAATAAATAAATAAATAAATAAATAAATAAATAAATAAAAGTAAAAGAACTCAGTAGATAGATTGGGCACAGGTGAAGAGCAAATCTGTGAAAGAAAAGATAGATTATAAGAAAGTATGTATTATGGAATAATATACATATTAAGTGCCTGCTGTGTGCCAGGTACTGGTTTTGTCGTAGGCTCTGGGGATGAAACACTGAACAAAAGGACAAGTCCATAAGGGACTATGGGGAAGACAAAAAGCAATGGTGACTTCAGGTTCCACAAAATGCTATGCAGCAGTCAGGAGGGTAATATGAGAAGAGAGAAATGGAGAGGGCAACATTCTAGATTAAAGGTCAGGACAGGCCACTGGAAGGAAGAGTTTGTGTTGAGACCTGCAGAACAAGAGGAGTCTAGACATGAAAAGCTACTGCATTCCAGCGTCACCGTCTTCTCAGCTGATGGTCCCAGGTTCTAGCACAGTTCCTCATGGGGCAGGTACTCAGTGTGTACTTGTTCAGTGACAGAATGGAATACAGCAGGACTGGAGACAAAAGGGTGTTGCAGACACATAGTGTGACCTACCCTGAATTTTCATCCTCCCTAAGAAAGGGCTGTGATCCAATAGTACCATAAAGCACTCACAGTAAATGTTCATTTGTAGAGCCACTAATATGGTCATTCTTTTGCTCATCTCTGTCCCTCCCTCCCTCCTTCCTTCCTCTGGAAGTTGAACCCAGGGGTCCTTTACCACTAAGCCACATCCCCAGCCCTTTTAAATTTTTTATTTTGAGACAAGGTCTTGCTAACTTGCTTAGGGCCTTACTCATTCACTCTTTCAGTTCATTTATGATGTTAGCTTTTTGTTGCTGTGACCAAAATACCTGACAAGGACGACTTGGAGAAGGAACAGTTTATTTTGGCTCACCATTTCAGAGGTTCAGTCCATGGTGGGCTAACTCCATTGCTCTGGGTCCCACATGAGGCAGAACATCATGGCAGAAGGGCATGGTGGAGGAAAGCTGCTCAGCTCATGGTAGCCGGGTAGCAAAGAAAGAGAGAGACAGAGAGAGCAGGAGAAGCCAAGGACAAAATATAATTCCCAAGGGCATGCCTTAGTGATCCACTTCCTCCAGCCAAGCTTGACCTGCCTACAGTTAACACCCAATAATTCATTCAAATTAATAATCCATCAAATGGACCAATCCATTGTGTAGGTTGCAGCTCTCACAATCTAACATTCCATGCATTACCACATGAGCTTTTGGGGGGAAGCTTTTGGGACTTTTGGTCGTATTCAAACCATAACATTTATTGACACCTATTATGTGGCAAGCTAGATGAACGAGCGAGGGTCTCTTCCCTTGAAGAGTTCATTGTCCAAGAGGGGGGCCCCTGACTGTAACAATCACAAGACTGAATGAGAAAAGCCATTATGGCTGTAGAACTTCAGAGTGAAGAGGGTAATTCTGTGTGAGGGAAGTTGGGGTGAACCAGAGATGGTTTCGTGGGAGGGGATGTTTGAGTGGGTTCTTGAATAAGGGGGCTTTTTCCCAGTGAAAAAGGCAAGGGAGAATGTTCCCATTGGAAGGGGAAGCTGAAACTTGGGAAACGTGAAAATTGAAACACGGAAGGCAGGACTCAGGTGGAGGGCAGGACATCGATCTCTCTCTCTCTCTCTTTTTTTTTTTTTTTTGGTACTGGAGATTGAACTCAAGGGTACTCGACCACTGAGTCACATCCCCAGCCCTATTTTGTGCTTTATGTAGAGACAGAGTCTCATTGAGTTGCTTAGCACCTCGCCGTTGCTGAGGCTGGCTTTGAACTCACGATTCTCCTGTCTCAGCCTCCCAAGCTGGGATTACAGGTGTGCGCCACTGCACCTGGCTTCGATCTCTTCTTATTATTTACTTCCCTCCTGAGCTGCTAGGACCAAGTAAACTCTTTAACCCCAGAGTGGTCAGAACTGATGAGTGTTTTAGGAAATTACCTAAAAGCAAAGCAGACTCCCTACACTGTCAAGAATAGAAACTTCCGGGCTGGGGTTGTGGCTCAGTGGTAGAGTGCTTGCCTGGCACGTGTGAGGCACTGAGTTCCATCCTCAGCACCACATAAAAATAAATAAAAATAAAACAAAGGCATTGTGTACATCTACAACTAAAAAAAAAATTAAAAAAAAGAATAGAAACTTCCAGAGCCATCTGACCCAAGTGGGAAACAGGCCCAGAAAGAGCTTTATTCAGGAACTCCCTCCTCCCAGGCCAGGTCCTTTCCACCTGACACTGGAAATAGGATAAAGACAGACAGTGACTGGGACAAAGAAGAAGTTAGTTGACTCCAGAAGTCCAGAGGGAATCCTGACTGGCCTCCAAGATCCTCCCAACACTCAAGTTTTATATGAGCCTAGAGACCTCAGAAAGCTCTTCAGAGTTGCTAAGATGAGAGGGAGAGAAATACAAGTTGGAAAAGTAACCATTAGTTGATCCTAGACTCTTGTTCTCATAATTTTGCTTTGGGGAAATATGTTTTTTTGGGGGTTTTTTTTGGCATGGTACTGGAGATTAAACCCAGGAGCGCTTTACCACAGAGCTACACCCCCCAGCCCTGCCCCTTTTAAAAATTTTAAGTTGCCACTGTAGGCCTCCAATTGCAATGATCTTGCTCTGCCTCTGGAGCTACTGGGATTACAGTCGTGTACCACTGTGCCCTGCCTTGGAAATACCTTTCTATAAAGATAATAATGTGATTGGGGTTGGGGTTGTAGCTGAGCGGTAGGGTGCTTGCCTAGCATGCGTGAGGCACTGCGTCCAATCCTCAGCACCACATAAAAATAAACAAAATAAAATATTGTGTCCATTTACAACTAAAAATATTTTAAAAAATAATAATAATGTAAAGGGACAGATAGATGAGGATGGTGGGAACCCGAGGTTAAGAGAATAATTCTAAGCCAGGTGCAGTGGCGCAGGCTTGTAATCCCAGCACTTTGGGAGGCTGAGACAGGAGAATCGCGAGTTCAAAGCCAGCCTCAGCAGCGGCGAGTCGCTAAGCAACTCAGTGAGACCCTGTCTCTACATAAAACACAAAATAGGGCTGGGGATGTGGCTCAGTGGTCGAGTGCCCCTGAGTTCAATCTCCAGTACCAAAAAAAGAGAGAGAGAGAGAATAATTCTATAAAATGAACCCACTGTCCTCATCTCCCACAAGCTTTCTTTGCCTCAAAGCAATCTTCCTGCAGCCCCTCTTGGCCTGGTCAGGGATGCAGGTCAGGCAGTCAGTGTAGGTAATGAATGATGGGGTCAAGAGAGAATGGGCACTGGTTATCAGAGGACAGTGGCTGTGAACCTCTGCGATCATGCTTCTGGGCACTCCGAGTTGCTACCAGTCAACCCCCATGTCCCTGCTCCCAGACATATATGCTGGGAAGAAAGAAAAGGCCATAATTAAAAGGTGGGTTCTGGGGTCAGTAAAAGAGCAAGACACACCTCCTCCCATGGACTGCCAGCTCTGGGGCCCTTCTCTTTGGAGAAGTCTGTCTCTATCCTTTCCTTAAATAAAACGTGTTTTCTAGGAGCTGGGATTGTGGCTCAGTGGTAGAGCGCCTGCCTCGCATGTGTGAGGCACTGGGTTTGATCCTCAGCACCACATAAAAATAAATAAATAAAGATATTATGTTCATCTACAACTAGAAAAAAAATTTAAAAAAACACACACACACAAAAACGTGTTTTCTACACTTGCCTCAGCATTTCTCGGGTGTTTAATCTTCCACACTGAGGACCCATTCCTGAGCCCCAAGACCAGTATCATCCAGGGCCGGCCCAGAATCATCACCAAGGAAAGCTCCTCTGCACCTTAGAACTTTCCAAGGTGTGTCTTTATGTCTCTTTCTTTTTCCTTCTGGAGGGCAATTTTGGGCACCTGTCATCCATTTAGCAGCAATCAGTGCAGGCTGTCAATCTTAAAACTCTGGTGAAAGATTTCATGTCTTTTTGTGAAATCTCTAAGTCACTTGCCGTGCAGGTCAGGCATGCTGGACTTGCATAGCCCGTTTCCTCCTCTCCTATCCTGGCTCAGAGTGTGTCTGGCACTAGTAGACAGTGGCCTCTGACCCCAGTCTGCCTTTGGATGTGAGGAGTTGAGCAAAGGAGGGAAGCAGCTGCACCATTCTGGCAGGGACCACTTCATGGTGAATCTCAAAGGCTTCTCCCCTGACCTACATTCCCAGCACCCCTCTGGGCATCGTGTGGTGACTGGTCATTTAGGCAGTAACACATGCACCTCAGTATGAACCCACCATACTCTCCCATTGCTTGTGCCCCCCAAGAACTGCCCCTTCCCTTGCCAATCAGACTCTGGCTGTTGAGAGAAGGACATTTTACATGGAATAGTTCCCAAGGAAAGGCCTGAGGCTCTCAATTGACCGCTGCTTTAGATTCCTCTAGGGAAAGGACATTAAGTATTCAACAACCATTAGATGTTCTCCTGGCCCTCTGGAGACCCCTTTGGCCCACAGCAAGCATAAGCTCTTTATTCCAGCCCTTATCCCTTCTGACCCTGGCCTTGCCCAGAGTTCTTGGACTTTGCTTAACAAAAGGAGATTTGAGGCATCACATTTGGAAGTTTCATAGTGGCAAGAGAAGCCAATAATTGTCACTAAGTCTGATTTCCCCAGGTCTTTGAGATGTGGCAAAACAAAGACCCTTACACCCTCACTGGTGACGCAGCAATCAGTGTGGCAGGACCTGGGGAATGAGAGGTGGCTTTGCTGACCAGCAGAAGCTCGTTAGGGAGAGAGGTCCCTAGCAAAGAGGGCAGTTTCTCTGCTGCGGGACCTGAGTTCTGTTTTTTCATATTCAGATGGGAGCTTCCATCTCCATCGTTATGCAGGGGTCACCACTGGCCTGCATGCTGAAAAACAGGGGCAAGGTTGACCCACCGATGCTCAAGAAAAAGTGCCTCATTTTCTTTTGCTTCCAAGCACGGCCCCCATATAAACTCCTCAATGGGGAATCACGGCCATCAGAGGGAAGTATACATTTTAACAGCATTCTATAGCTTAGCCCATTCTGTAAAAAGGAAGGAAAATAGTTCGAGGCTCCCTATCTATGTGCAAGGGAAAGACCCAAATTATGCCAAAAATGTAAATTAGATTCACCTATGATCCTCCATTCTGAGTGAGCCCCACCCTCCAAAAAAAGTTTATTAACTAATGGTAGGCTCCGCACAGACAGACCAGGGGTTATGAGAGAGGCATCTAAGGATTGCAAGGTCTTCCAGGGTAACAGGTTACACAGCAAGGGTAATCTGGAGGCTTGCACCTTTGACATGGCCACCCATGAAGGAAGAGAGAAATTATGACCACACTGGTAAGGCAGCAGTTAAATCCAGAGGTCATGGAAGCAGGGGTGGGAACTGCTGACTGCTAGATGCTCCAAGTGTTGTTCAGAGGTGAGCCTCATCCTCAAAAGTAATAACAGGATGACCTAATCATGACTGAGGAAAGGAGATGCCTTATCATTTTCTATATCCAAACCTGGCTTCATTGGCAACTGGGGGAATGGAAAATGGTCTCCAGAGAAAACAAACTATAACACCACACCTTAAGAGACTAGCTTTACAAAAGGGAGAAGAAAAAATGGTTGAAAGTGCCCTATGTAAGATGAGGTTTTGCCTCTCAAGTTCAAAATGGTAGCTTTTTGCCAGATATCTATCTTTCTCCCCACCTTTCTCCAAGGCTTGCATCTGGAATGTAAGCTACAGAAGCAATTGTCCAAAGCCAGTTTGGGATCAAAGAAAAAAAGTGTCACTTTTAAATTCAAGCTGCCACCTACATGGCTCTTGCAGTCTGTGGCTCTGCTCTCTCAACAAGTTCCTCCCTAAACGCTAGAGCACAGGGAGGGAAAAAGGAATGGTCTCATATGTACAAGTCTTCTTTACCTTGACAACCTTACCTGAGGATTTCAGGGCTCCCCCATTCTTTAAATATCTGGAGTGACTCTAATCCGACCCAATACACTCTGGTCTTTTAAAGATGTTCTGGCCAGGGGCTGGGGTTATGGCGCAGGGGTAGCGTGTTCGCCTAGCACGCGTGAGGCACTGGGTTCGATCCTCAGCACCACATAAAAATAAAATACAGATATTCTGTCCACCTACAACTAAAAAATAAATATTAAAAAAAAAAAAGATGTTCTGGCCAGGGCTGGGATTGTAGCTCAGCGGTAGAGCGCTTGCCTCACATGCGTGAGGCCCTGGGTTCGATCCTCAGCACCACATACAAAGCGATAAAATAAAGACATTGTGTCCATCTACAACTAAAAAAATATTAAAAAAAAAAAAAGATGTTCTGGCCAGGTGTGGTGGCACAAGCCTGTAATCCCAGCATTTTGGGAGGCTGAGACAGGAGAATCGCGAGTTCAAAGCCAGCCTCAGCAACAGCGAGGCACCAAGCAACTCAGTGAGACCCCATCTCTAAATAAAACACAAAAATAGGGCTGGGAATGTGGCTCAGTGGTTGAGTACCTCTGAGTTCAATTCCTGGTGAAAGAAAGAAAAGAAAAGAAAGTTCTGTGTGCTCCTTTACTAGAGCAATTATAACCGTGTCATTTTTTAGAACTCCTTTATTTCTTTTTTTTTTTTTTGGTACTGGGGATTGAACTCAGGCACTCGACCCCTGAGCCACATCCCCAGCCCTATTTTGTGTTTTATGTAGAGAAGGGTCTCACTGAGTTGCTTAGTGCCTCGCCATTGCTGAGGCTGGCTTTGAACTCGCGATTCTCCTGTCTCAGCCTCCCTAAGTGCTGGGATTACAAGCGTGAGCCACCGTGCCCGGCTAGAACTCCTTTATTTCTAAAACTGTCTGTATTTTTTTTGAGGTCATGGTTTTGTGGTGTGTTCATGTTTGAATCCTGTGCACCTAAATTAATATATTTTGTTCTGATCAGTCCTGTTTTATCTGACTATAGAGGTTTTTTTTTTTTTTTTTCACTGTTTTTCCCATTGTCTTTATTTAGAGGTCAAGTACTCAAGGGAAAGCTCAAAAAGCCTTGTTTCCTATTGGTTTTCATGTACATTTGTGCATACCTGTGTATTGTATGTATGTCTACATGTATCTCTATATATCATTTACATGGTACCAAAGTTGACATATAGATAAATGATCATTAATAAATTAAAATTTAACAAAATAAAGGAATCCAAATATCTTTTAATTCATGTGACTTAAACCTTTAAGAAAAAGTTTAATTTAAATTGAGTAAACAGATGAGAGTAAAGATGTCTTTAAAATTACTAACCCACAAGTTTTTCTCAGTGGTCAGGCAATTAATAGAGTGTTGGTTTCTATAGAATGTCTAGAGAGTAATATTCATTGCTTCTAGGATTTTTCTTCAACAGGGAAAAGATAGCTAATACTGTTAACTACATTTGTCTATATCTTGGTTGTTACAGTTAAAAATGAGTATATTAGGCCAGGCATGGTGGCACACATCTGTAATCCCAGTGGCTTGGGAGGCTGAGACAGGAGGATCGCAAGTTCAAGGTTAGCCTCAGCAATTTAGCAAGGGCCTAAGCAACTCAGTGAGACCCTGTTTCTAAATAAAATATAAAAAAGGCTGGGGATGTTGCTCAATGGTTAAGCACCCCTGGATTCAACCCTCAGTACCTCCCACACCTGCAAAAAAATGTGTACATTAGATTTAACATAAATGGGATTAATCTTCATAAATATGATTGTTAGAGGAGACATCTGATTAATTTACAAAGTTAAAGTGCTAAAACGTCAAGATGTACCCCCTCCTGAAGACTCCCAGATCTGAGTCTCCTACTCTTTAGAGAAGTCTGCCTCTGTCCTTTGCTTAAATAAAATGTGCTTTCTACACTTGCCTTGGTGTTTCTCAGGTGTTTAATCTTCAACACCAAGGAACAAGGACCTGTTCCTAATCTCCAAGACTAGTATCTCTGAGACTGGGCCAGGGTTGGGGCAGGGGGAGTCAAACAGAAAATAAATTAGTAAGAGGTGCAATCTGAGTTGTGCAGAGAAAGGTTTTGGTGGTTGAATCTGGGCATAAGTTAAGTGAGCCTGAGATTAGAAACCAAACCATCACAGCTGGAAGTCTTGAGAGACAATGAATAAACAGGAAATGCTTTTGAAAATGTAATCTGTACAGATGTTTTGATAAGTACTTTACCTTATCTCATTGGATCCTAACAGCAACCCTGTGGGGTAGGTAGTATCCCTATATTACAGATGAAGAAACTAATGTGTCCAAGGCCACAGTGAGGACCCCTTATGCCAACATTTATGTCTTTAGTTGCTCTGGTGACTTGAGGCTAATCTAGTACCTTAGTTTTACACGTGAGGTTCAGGGAAGGGAAATTATTTATCAAAGGAGATTACTTACCCAATTCTTCCACAAAGGTAAAGAAACTAGGTTTTTTTTTTGTTTTTTTTTTACTTGTGGTACCGAGGGTTGAACCCAGGGCCTCACACGCTAGGCAAGCACTCTATCACTAAACTTCACCCTCAGCCCCATTTTAATGAATTAATTTTTGAATAGACATTTGTCTGACATTTAATGAAATCCAATATAAAGTACATGTTTAGCTGGGTGCAGTGGTGCACGCCTGTAATCCCAGCACTTTGGGAGGCTGAGACAGGAGAATCGCGAGTTCAAAGCCAGCCTCAGCAATGGCGAGGCACTAAGCAACTCAGTGAGACCCTGTCTCTACATAAAACACAAAATAGGGCTGGGGATGTGCTCAGTGGTGAGTACCCCTGAGTTCAATCTCCAGTACCAAAACCAAAACAAAACAAAACAAAAACCTCTGAGGCAGGTGTAGCAAGTTGTCAGCCTGGGCAACTTAGTGAAACTCTGTCTCAAATAAAATTAAAAGGATGGGGAATATGGCCCCAGGGTTCAATCCCAGTACCCAGAAAACAACAACAACAAATTTATTAACTACTCGCATTATTTCAATTCATCCTCAAAACAGTCCCAAGTATTGTACTGATCAGATAGGAAAACACATGCTCAGGGATAATTTTTCAAGATCAAGTTAGTGCCAGGCGCGGTGATGCATGCTTAGAATCCTAGCAAATCAGGAGGCTGAGGCAGGAGTATTGCAAGTTCAAGACCAGCCTTTAGCGAGGCCCTAAACAATTTAGTGATGCCCTGTCTCAAAATAGAAAAAAGGGCTGGGGCTGTAGCTCAGTAATAAAGCGCCCCTGGGATCAAAAAATGAAAAATCAGTTTGGCACAACAGTAGCACCTTCAGGGTTACACACTAAGGTCTAGAAGCTTCTAGCAGTTTCATGAACCTGATTCCAGACTCTCGCCCCGGTGCGTCTTTCCGGAGTGGTGTGAACAAGCCCTTTCTCCTCCCGGGGATCTAGGATTTGCAGTGTCTGCTAAGAGTCTGGAGGCCCAGGGCCACCCGCCTCCGCTGTCTGCGAGTCCTTCAGGTACCCCTTTGTCTCTTTTGCGGGGGGCTGGGGGATACGGGGGATTGAACCCAGGGGCGCTTTACCACTGCGCCATCCCCAGCCCTTCTAATGTTTTATTTTGAGACTGTCTCGTCTAATTGCTGAGGCTGGCCTTGAACTCGCAATCCTCCTGCCCCAGCCTCCTGAACCGCCGGATTACGGGCCAAGGCCGGCGCCAGGCTCAGGCAGCCTGCTCGAATTAGCCAATGAGAAGCGTACCGACCCCGGTCGCCTGGGAAACCGCGTGACAACAAGATGGCGGCGCCGGGGACGGCTCGCCGGCCCTGCGTGGTGAGTCCCCGCCCGGGGCCTTTCCGCGCCAGCAGCTGCCCGGCGGGCCGCGGCCCGACCCTGCACTGTGCCAGGGCCCGCGGCCTTCCCCCGGCTCGGGGTCCCGCTCCCCAGGACCGTGCGTGGGGCACAGGCGGCGAGGCGGGGCGCCCGGGGCGGGGTCGGGCCCTGGTGGACGTGGCGCCGCGAGCGAGCGCGTCCTGCCGGGGATTTGGGGGAGAGCGGACGCTGCTGCGCTGGGCGGGGGTGGTGAACAGGCCCAGGAGGTGTGGCGAAGGAGGCCCCGCCCCAGGGACGTGGACGCAGGGGACACCCGCGCGGGTCCCAAGACCAGGGCAGCCCCTAGTCCTGGGGACCCTCCGCCGCCCTGGAGTCCCCATAATGAGGCGGAAGACGGGACTCTGTCCTCAGGTCCTCCACTGTGAAGGTGGAGGGGACACAGCTGTATGCTCAGGAGTCCCCAGACTGAAGGGGACCTGTAGTCTCTGCCTCCGGAAGTCTCCTATAACCCATGGGAAGATCAATCTGGACACTGTGTCGAATTGGACCCGAGTGAGCCTGGAGCCGGGCAGTCAGGGCGGGACCCCTGTGGCAGCCCTTTGTTAGAGTGGCCAGCAGTGGGCATGGGAAGGAGGGACTGCATTAGAGACGTTGCAGAGTTTCACCTGCAGGGTTTGATAACTGATGGGATGAAGAGGGAAGGAAGGAGAGAATTTTGTGCGTGGATGATGGGGCCCCATTAAAAAAGGGGAAGACAGAGAAGCTGCTTTTGTGGGGAAATGTTGGATTTGGTTAGAGGACCATTTTTTTTTCTTTATGACACCTTTATTGATATGGAACTCATACACTTCACCTCTTTAAAGTATAAATTTCAATCATTTTTATGGTATATTTCATTTATATGAAATGTCCAGAATGGTCAAATCTATAGAGACAGAAAGTAGATTCGTGGCTGCCCAGGGCTGACTGGGCAAGGGGAGTGAGGACTGGACCGGAGGGCAAATTGGGGGTGACTGCCAGAGAGTACAAAACTCTTTGTTTTGGTACTGGGGATTGAACTCAGGGGCACTCGACCACCAAGCCACATCCCCAGCCCTATTTTGTGTTTTATGTAGAGACAGGGTCTCACTGAGTTGCTTGGCACCTCGCCAGGTCGTTGCTAAGGCTGGCTTTGAACTCAGATTCTCCTGTCACAGCCTCTCGAGCAGCTAGGATTACTGGCGTTCGCCACCACGCTGGCTTCCCAGTCCTTTCGATCTTGTTTTTTTGAGACAAGATCTAGCAAAATTGCTGAGTCTGACTTCCAATTTGTGATTCTCTTCAGCCTCTCAAATTACTGGGATTACAGGTGTGCACCACCACACCTGGCTACGGGATCTTTCTGTGCTGATGAAAATGTTCTAAATTTGTGGTTACAGTTGCACAACCGTGAATATATCAAAAA
>PVHX01022411.1:0-27764 GCA_004024805.1 Geosciurus inauris | reverse complement strand
GCCAGATGCACACTAGAGTACGGATCACTCTGCCTGTTACACAAACAAAAAGGAGGAAATGTGGGGGCATACCATAAAATGATGCCAAGCAATCGGCCCGGGACAAAGCATCCCACCCCGAGAGAGCCACATCACCTCGCTCCTGTTGGCTGACCTCTATTTCCGTGCTCGTGGACAATGCATGATCCCCAACCTAAACACTTCTATACTGCTATGCATGGACAGCCCGCTTCCACATTAGTGGCTCGAAAATGAAACGCTATTGGATCCCTGCCCCTATATAAGCTTGTGACCCCCTCTAAATAAACGGAATTCCTGCTTGAGACAGATCCCTCTGGCGTGTGGTGGTTTTGAGCCGGACGACTTTACCTTTCTCAGCTCGACCTTGTTGAGGGTGCACGGGGATTTCCCTTTTCTGCTGGTTGGAAGAGCTAGTCCCCAGTGCAAAATCCCGACATACTCTTTCATGTATCTAATTAGATCTTTATCATATCCTGAGGTAATAGGTATCTTATATTTTAAATCTCACACATGAAATTTGACTTAGTCAGTTTCTAAGCATGTAAAGTAAATAAGGTTGCAATCTTCAAAATAAAATATTTTCAACAGTGGTGCATTATTGAGTATAAGCAAGCATTTCTGTGACTAGAGCCATTTCTTGTGGATCCCAAGCATCCTTTGTTTATTTTTGCCTGATTTTTTATTCCTTGGTTGTGTTAATTAATACTGTTAAAATAAAATTTCAGTTTACTTATATACTGACTTCATGAACTGCCATCCTGATAAATTCATACATGAAGAACAATTTCATGAATAAAGAACAATATCATAAGTGAATAACAAATTCATGAAAAAAGAATACTAGGAATTACTAAGTCTGAGGAACCAAACAATAAAATAAAATTAAATTAAAAAAATAGATTGAAAACAGTCACTAGTGTGCAAGGTACTTCCAGAGCACCACACATTTCACCCACATTTGCATTATGGAATTCTCTGAAGGAGAAGAGAAAGAGTAATGGGATGAGAAATTATTTGGAAAAGTTTTGCAGTATACAAATATTAGTAGTTCTAAAAGATTTATTTTAGATTCCTAAAATTTCCTATTACATGATCATATTATCTGCAAATAAGGATAGGTTAACTTCTTGGTTTTGCATCTTATGCCTTTGACTTTTCTCCATAGTAGATAGGACCAACAGTACAATGCTAAATGAAACTTGTGAAAGATGACATCCTGTCTTTCTTGATGATTTTCAGTGAATGCATGGTGCTTTCAAATTTTGTGTATGACATTAACTATAAAGAGCTCTAGTAGGTTCCCTTAATAAGTTTCAGGAATTTCCCTTTTTTTTTTCTAGTTTTCTGAGTGCTTTGCTTATGAAAGATTTTGAATTTGATGTCTAATCTTCTTTGGAGAATAATGTGGCTTAATCCATTCTGCAAGTCTAACAAAAAGCCTGAGACTGGGTAATTTATAAATTGTAGATTTGTGTTTCTCACAGATCTGGAGACTGAAAAGTCCAAGGTCAAGGTAGTAGGTGATTGGGTAACTGGTAGGGTCTTACTGCATTTGCTTAGATGAATCGTTTTTGTTGCATCTTTACATGGCTGAGGAAGCAAAGAATGTGTTCTCAAATTGTGGAAGAGGCAATACCTCATTCAAATGGAAAAAGAAATCAAGAATATTCTCTAATGAAGCTGAGGCATCAGAATTACTAGAAAATTAGTCAAATAAATGGTTTACATATGCTCAAAAAATAAGAGTTTATGGAAATGGAGATGAAGAATGTAAAACAATGTATAAGTGAGACTATCAATAATCAGATAGGATTAAAAAACAGGAACCAAACAGAAGTCTACAAGTGAAAAGTACAATAGCTGAATAAAAATGAATCCATGAACTTGAATAAAGAGCAGTAGGAATCATCAGGTCCGATAAGCCTAAAAATAAAATAAAATTTTTAAAATACTAGATTGGAAAAAAGATACTAGCATGCAAGGGACTTATGGAGCATCACAAAATGCACCACATATGCACTATGGGAGTCTCAGAAGGAGAACAGAGAGAGTAGTGGGCTGAGAGATTATTTGAAGAAATTTCACAATATACAAATCCAATTGTCTCAATAAAAGCTAAGAGGTAAACTCAAAGACTTTCACTATGACAGTTTAGAATAAAAATATTTAAATTCAGAGTAAAAGAGTAAGCCCACACGAAGCAAGAATGAAGTGCTTTTTCACATACAATGAATCCTCAATAGAATATTTGATGATTTTTCTTCAGAAAACATTGAAGCATGCCAGCCTCCTTCCCTAAATATGGGGCACTCTGCTGTGTTACCTATGCATCTGTAAATTCATGTTTTACAAAATGAGACAGTTGGGTTTGTGCATCTTAATTTGCATATAATTCAAATGTGCTGTCTCTTTATCTACTTTTGTACTTGCCACTATGGTTTTGGGATACATACATATTTCTATTTGTACTTTTAGTTCACATTTCTAATTGTTACATAGTGCTCAACTGTGGGGATCCATAACAGTGTTCCTGAGCCTTCTTTTGGGAATGAACAACCAGATTACCACTGAATGCTCACCTTCCCAATACTAAGGAAGTGGTTTACTCTAGGTAGCATTTTTCTGTGAGAAAATACATGATATATTTTTACATATCTGTTTTGTTGCCCAAGGCCGATAAATCCAAACTCAGCAGATAGGGACTCTTGCCTAATCCATCAGCAACTTTGATGTACTCCTTCACAGATTTTACTATTATATCATGTTAGCCATAACGTGTGAAATTCTAGAGTCCCAACAACTAATTTTATTTTATTTTATTTTTTTAAATTTTTTTTTAGTTGTAATGGATGCAATATCTTTATTTATTTATTTTTATGTGGTGCTAAGGATCGAACCCAGTGACTCACGCATGCAAGGCAAGTGCTGTACCACTGAGCCACCACCCCAGGCCCCCCAACAGCTGATTTTAATACTTTATACACAATGTCAACTTTCCACTGTGCTTAGTTCAAAAGATATTTATGATGTGTTAATATTTCTAACAGTACAGCATGTCTTATATAACTTCAGTTGGTGTCAAACTACTGACAACAAATTGAAGAAGTAGTTTTGGTCACATAGTATTGATTCAAAAAGATGGAGAGTTACTTTTGAGAATATCATCTGTTGTGTCTTTATGGATATTTTATTGGTGTGAAGTGCTTTCTTTGTCTAATTTTTACCACAATTGTTATTATTCCCACAATCTCATATTTCCCTTTTCTATAGGTTTGGGAGGAAGTTACTTATGACATGGTGTCTATTCCTGCTGGCTGGCACCAAAACCTGTGCTGCCTTGTTCCCACCTTCCTGGTTTACTTCTCACTATGTCTCCTTGCTGGCATGTCAATCATAACTATCATGACCAATGTTTTTCTTCTCAATAAGTCAACACTGACTCTTGGACATTTCCTGAGCTTTGACTTTGACCTTGATATTCTACCTTTTATTGAAGTAAACATTCAGTGATGTTTTCTTACAGTTGTAGAATGGATAAGTCCCAAATACCAAGCTATGGGAATGACAATGGCAATCTTCTCTTCTAGTTTTGGACCAATTATATTGGGAAGCCTGGCTTTTGCTATTTGAAACTGGCATATTCTCCAGC
This sequence comes from Geosciurus inauris, assembly GCA_004024805.1. NCBI lineage: Eukaryota > Metazoa > Chordata > Mammalia > Rodentia > Sciuridae > Geosciurus > Geosciurus inauris. The sequence goes on along the minus strand of PVHX01022411.1, from coordinate 24,094 downwards.
TGGTTGTGTCTATACCAAGGATCTTATTTATTTCCTCCAGGTATGTCTGCAGAAGTTTCCATCCACCAGTAGCTTAAATAACTTTTTCCTAAAGTGCTCATGCAACTTTCTCCAAAATGAAAATATTATAGATCACAGAGCAAGTCTTTAAAATTATATATAATTACCCCTGAAAATATGTTTAAAGAATATGTATCCTGATACATACACGCACCTTTGCATTTGATTGAAACATAAAAATGAAATTAGAAATGAATCAAGAAATATTATAAACACAACAAAATGAAAATTGAACATATACCTTTTTAGGTTTTTATTAGTGCATTATAATTATACATGAGTGGAAGTTGTTTTTGACATACCCATATATATATGAAATATATTGTGCTCCATTAAATTTCTTAGTACTTCCACTTTACTTCCCTTTATCCTTCCCTTGCTCCCTTTCCTCTATTGGTATTCCTTCTATTTATTTTTTGTTTTCCTAATTGGTGCTTTATAGATAGACATAAATGTGGAATTCACTGTTGTGTATTCATATATGTACAAAGTATACTTTTGTCAATTTTATCCCATAGGTCCTCTCTTTTGCTATGCTTCCTCCTTCACTCTCAATACTCTACTCCACTGATCTCCCTTCTATTTCATGGGATCTCCCTTTTAATTTCCTTATTTCTCTCCAGAGTCTGCATAAGAGAGGAAGCATTTGACCTTTCAAAATTCTGAGTTTGACTTGTTTCACATAGCATGATGTTCTTCAGTTCCATTCATTTACCAGCAAATGACATAATTTCATTCTATTTATGGCTAAGTAAAACTCTATTATGTATATATACCACATTTTCTTTATCCATTTATATGTTGATGGACATTTGGGCTGGTTTCATAACTTGGTTATTCTGAATTGTGCTGCTATAAACATAGATATCCCATATCACTGTAGTGTGCTAATTTCAGTTTTCTTGGATAAATGCCAGGGAGTGGGTTAATAAGGTTATATAGTGGTTCCACTCCTATAATTCTGAGGGATCTCCATACTGCTTTCCAGAGTGATTGTGCTAATTTGCTGTCCCATCAAAATGTATGAATATGTCTCTACATAAAACACAAAATAGGGCTGGGGATGTGGCTCAGTGGTCGAGTGCCCCTGAGTTCAATCTCCAGTATCCAAAAAAAAAAAAAAAAAAAGTTTGAATATACCTTTCTCCTGATATCCTTGACAGCATTTATTATTATTTGTATTCTTGTTTTTTAATTTTTTAAAATTTATTTATTCTACTTAGGTATACATGATCACAGAATGCATTTTGATTCATTGTTCAAAAATGAAGCACAACTTTTCATTTCTCTCTACATGATATAGAGTCACACCATATGTGCAGTCATACATGTACTGAGGGCTATGATATCCATCTAATTCCACCATCTTTCCTGCCTGCATGTCTCCTTCTCTCCCCTTCCTCCTCTTTTACCAGTGTTCCTCCATTCTTCTCATACCCCCTCCCCCATAATAAATCAGCATCCACTTATCAGAGAGAACATTTGGACTTTGTTTTTTTTTGAGATTGGCTTACTTTGCTTAGCATGATATTCTCCAACTCCATCCACTTACCTGCAAATGCCATAATTTCATTCTCTTTTATTGCTGAGTAATATTCCACTGTGTATTATTGTTTTAAGGTTGCACTGCATGGGTCTGCTTGATGAGTTGGGGTCCCGAGAGATGAAGAAAGGGGGTCTTTGGGGAAGATGAAATGGGGTCTCCCAGTGTTGGGGTGATGGCCTGCAGAGTCACTGCACCCAGACCCTGGGGTGTAAGTAAAAACTGCTCTGCTGGAGGGAGATGCAGAAACACCGTTTATTCCAGAAAGTGCAGAGGCTTATATACACTCCTGGACCAATCAGGCCCAAAGTTACAAACAAAGGGGTGCTCTCTGTCAAGAGCACAGTCCATTAGCATAGAATGGGGAAAGATGGAAGGGAGGGGTTGAAGGTGTGGAGAGTGCTCCTATAGTGTATATATACCACAGTTGCTTTATCCATTCATCTATTGAAGGGCATCTAGGTTGCTTCCACAGTTTAGCTATTGTGAATTGAGCTGCTGTAAACATTGAAGTGGCTGCATCACTGTAGTATTGTTGTTTTTATGTCCTTTGGGTATAGACTGAGGAGTGGGATACCTGGGTCAAATGGTGGCTCCATTCCAAGTTTTCTAAGGAATCTCCATACTGCTTTTCAGATTGGCTGTACCAATTTGCAGTCCCACCAATAATATATGAGTGTGCCTTTGCCCCACATCCTCACCAACTCTTATTGTTGTTTGTATTCTTGATAACTGCCATTCTGACTGGCATGAGATGAAATCTTAGGGTAGTTTTGATTTGCATTTCTCTAATGGCTAGAGATGTTGAACATTTTTTATATGTTTGTTGATCACTTGTATATCATCTTCTGAGAAGTATCTGTTTAGCTCCTTAGCCCATTTATTGATTGGGTTATTTGGTTTTTTTTGGTGTTAAGTTTTTGAGTTTTTTATATATCCTGGAGATTAGTGCTCTATCTGATGTGTGTGTGGCAAAAATTTGCTCCCAGAATGTAGGCTCTCTGTTCACCTCATTGATTGTTTCTTTTTCTGAGAAGAAGCTTTTTAGTTTAAATCCATCTCATTTATTGATCCTTGATTTTATTTCATGTGCTTTAGAAGTCTTGTTAAGGAAGTCGGGGCCTAATCCAACGTGATGAAGGTTTGGGTCTATTTTTTTCTCTATTAGAGGAAGGGTCTCTGGTCTAATTCCTAGGTCCTTGATCCTCTTTGAGTTGAATTTTATGCATTGTGAGATATAGGGGTTTCATTTCATTTAGCTGTATATGGAATTCCAGTTTTCCCAGCACCATTTGCTGAAGAGGCTACCTTTTCTCCAATGTATGTTTTTGGCACCTTTGTTCAGTATAAGATAACTGTATTTATGTGGGTTTGTCTCTGTGTCTTCTATTCTGTACCATTGGTCTACATGTCTATTTTGGTGTCAGTACCATGCTGTTTTTGTTACTATAGCTTTGTAGTAAAGTTTAAGGTCTAGTATTGTGATGCCTCCTGCTTCATTCGTCTTGCTAAGGAATGCTTTGGCTATTCTGGGTTTCTTATTTTTCCAAATGAATTTCATAATTGCCTTTTTCTATTTCTATGAGAAATCATGTTGGGATTTTAATTGGAATTGCATTGAATCTACATAGTGCTTTGTGTAGTATGGCCATTTTGACAATATCGATTCTGCCTATCCAAGAGCATGGGAGATCTCTCTATCTTCTAAGATCTTCTTCAATTTCTTTCTTTAGTTTCTGTAGTTTTCATTGTGGAGGTCTTTTACCTCTTTTGTTAAATTGATTTCCAAGCATTTTATTTTATTTTATTTTTTTGAGGCTACTGTGAATGGGATAGTTTTTCTAATTTCTCTTTCAGAGGGTTTATCACTGATGTGTAGAAATGCAATTGATTTATGTGTGTTGATTTTATATCCTGCTACTTTGCTGAATTTATTTATTAATTCTAGAAGTCTTCTGGTGGAAGTTTTTGGATCCTCTAAGTATAGAATTATGTTGTTGGCAAATAATAATGGTTTGAATTCTTCTTTTCCTATTCATATCCCTTTATTTTCTTTCATCTGTCTAATTAGTCGGGCTAGAGCTTCAAGGATGATATTGAATAGAAATGGTGGAAGAGGGCATCCCTGTCTTGTTCCCATTTTTAGAGGGCATGTTTTCAATTTTTCTCCATTTAGGATAATATTGGCCTTCAGTTCTGCATAGATAGCTTTTACAATATTGAGGTATGTTCCTACTATCCCTAGATTTTCTAGTGTTTAAACATGAAGAGGTGCTGTATTTTCTCAAATGCTTTCTCTGCATTAATTGATAGAATCATATAATTCTTACCTTTAAGTCTATTGATGTGATGGATTATGTTAATTGATTTTTGTATGTTGAACCAACCTTGTATCCCTGGAATGAACCCTATTTGATCATGGTACATTATTTTTTAAATATACTTTTGTATGTGATTTGCCAGAATTTTATTGATAATTTTTGCATCTGTGTTTATCAGGGATATTGGTCTGGAAGTTTTTTTCTTTGATATGTCTTTGGTTTTGGAATCAGGGTGATACTAGCCTCATAGAATGAGTTTGGAGGGATTCCTTCCTATTTTGTGGAATAATCTGAGGATTATTGGTATTAATTCTTCTTTTTACATCTTGTAGAACTCAGCTCAGAATCTGTCTGGTCCCAGGTTTTTCTTGATTGGTAGGCTTTTTGATGGTGTCTTCTATTTTCTTGCTTGAAATTGATATGTCTAAGTTGTGTATGTCCTCCTGATTCAGTCTGAGTAGGTCATATGCCTCTAGAAATGTTTTGATGTCTTCCGGGTTTTCTATTTTACTGGAGTATAAATTTTCAAAATAGTTTCTAATTATCCTCAGTATTTCAATAGAGTCTGTCATGATATCTCCTTTGTCATCATGAATTTTAGGAATTTGGGTTTTCTTCCTCCTTCTTTTCATTGGGGTGGATAAGGGTTTGTCAGTTTTGTTTTTTCAAAGAACCAGCTTTTTGTTTGTCAATTTTTTGAATTGTTTCTTTTGTTTTGATTTTATTGAATTCAGCCCTAATTTTAATTATTTTCTGTCTTCTACTTATTTTTGTGTTTATTTCTCTTTTTCTAGTGCTTTGAGATATAGTGTCAAGTCATTTATTTGTTGGCTTTTTCTTCTTTTAATGAATGAGTTTAATGCAATGAACTTTCCTCTTAGTACTGCCTTCATAGTGTCCCAGAGATTTGATATGTTGTATCAGAGTTCTTGTTTACCTCTAAGAATTTTTTAAATCTCTTCCCTGATGTCTTCTGTTACCCATATATCATTCAGTATTGTTATTATTTAGTCTTCAGGTGCTGGAGTAGTTTCTATATTTAATCTGCCTTTGATTTCTAATTTTATTCCATTATGGTCAGATAGAGTGCAGGGTAGTATCTCTATTTTTTTTTGTATTTTCTAAAACTTGCTTTGTGGCATAACATATGATCTTTTTGGAGAAGGATCCATGTGTTGATGAGAAGATGTGTATTCACTCATTGATGATTGCAATACTCTATATATGTCTGTTAAGTCTAAATTATTGATTGTTTTGCTCAGTTCTATGGTTTCTTTATTTAGTTTTTGTTTGGAAGATCTATCCAGTGGTGAGAGAGGTGTGTTAGTGTAACCAAGTATTATTGTGTTATGGTCTGTTTGATTCTTGTAGTTGAGAAGGGTTTGTTTGATATACATAGATGCCCCATTGTTTGGGGCATAGGTATTTACAGTTTTTATGTTCTGTTGATATATGATTACTTTTAGCAATATGAAAAGTCTTTATTTATCATCTTCTACTATATTTGATTTGAATCCACTTTCTCTGATATGAGGATGGAAATCCCTGCTTATTTATGTAGTCCATGTGAGTAATACATTTTTCCCCCCATCCTTTCACTGTCAGTCTGTGAATATCTTTTCCTGTGAGATGAGTCTCTTGAAGGCAGCATATTTTTGGGTCTTTCTTTTTTGATCCAGTCTGTCAGTCTATGTCTTTTAATTGATGAGTTTAGGCAATTCACATTCAGGGTTATTATTGAAATATGATTTGTAATCCCAGTCATTTTGGTTTATTTTTGGTTTTTACCTTGAGTTGTTTTCTCTTCTGAATGGTCTTTCCTTTAGTGTAGCTCCTCTCTTTGTATATTTTCATTGTTGGTTATCATTTCCTCCTCATGAAATATTTTGCCAAGAATGCTATGTAGTGCAGGCTTTCTTGCTGTAATTTTTAAAACTTTTGGTTATCATGGAAAGTTTTTATTTCATCATCAAATTTGAAGCTTAATTTTGCTGAATATAAGATTCTTGGTTGGCATCCATTTTTTTTCAGAGCTTGGTATAGTTATTTCATCATTTCCTGCCCTGAGGGTCTGGGTTGAAAAATCTGCTGAGATCCAGTTTGGCCTCCCTCTATATGTAATTATGATTCCTCTCTCTTGTGGACTTTAAAATTTTATCTTTATTCTGTATGCTAGGCATTTTCATTATAATATGCGTTGGTGTAGATCTGTTGTAATTTTGTACATTTGGTGTCCTGTAAGCCTCTTGTATTTGATTTTCCAATTTATTATTTATTTGAGAAAATTTCTGATATTATTTCATTGAAGAGGTTGTGCATTCCTTTGGTTTGAAACTCTGTGCCTTCTTCTATCCTGATAGGTTTTAGATTTGGTCTTTTGATGCTATCCCACAATTCTTGTATGTTCTGTTCACGGTTTCTTACCATCTTCACTGTATGATCAACTTTATTTTCAAAATTGTATATTTCATCTTTATTATCTGAGGTTCTATATTCCAAGTCATCTAGTCTGTTGTTGATGCTTTTATAGAGTTTTTTAATTGTTTTTTTCATTTCAAGAATTTTTGATTTTTTTTTTAACAATCTTGAGCTCTTTCTTGAAGTAATCTTTTGCTACCTGTATTTGCTCTCATATCTCTTTGTTGGTATGATCAATGGTTGCCTTTATTTGCTCTCTTATCCCTGTTGGAGTGATCAATTTTGCCTGTATTTGCACACTTAAGTCATTCAGCTGTGAACAGCTGAGGGGATGGTGTTGCCAAGAACAAACTCTCTGGAGACTACTTCAGAGTACAGTCTGCTTTATTGAACACTTACATGTCTTTTTATGCAGTTTGCTTAGGGCAGGGTGAGGCAGGCATGACAACAGCAATGTAACCAATCATCTTAAAGTGAGTAAATGCAGCTGGTTGATGTGGGTAGATGCTGAGCAGACAGTGCAAATTGCTGTTGTGCTTCCAGCCGTGGTGATTGGGCCCAGGTGTGTCAGTGTGCTGACCACAATATCATGGAACAGTTGTTCTGCAGCTTAGTGTACTAAGCTTGAGGACCCTTCACAAATGCTACATACACAGCAGGACAGCTGCTTGTCCCTACAAATTTTTTCTCTGACATTTCATCAACTGTTCTGTCAATGGATTCTATTATTATAGTATCTTGGTTTGTTTGGGGCACTTTCTTCTATTGTTTTTTCATGTTGATTATGTCTTCCTTTCTTGCAGTGCTGATATGAGGTATTGTGGTTTCTATTGTATAATCTTGTAGTGACCCTAGAGATTACCTGTACTTCACCTTAGAGTTTACTTCCAGTCTCCAGCAGGTGTCCCTAGGTGGATGCTACTGCAACTAAAGATGGTGGAGGCAGTATTGGAGGTAACTCAAGATAGTAGTGGGGGTGGCCCAAGATGGATGCAACACTTTCAGAGATGGGGCTGAGAGGATGGGACTTACAATGGCTTTGGGCAGCACTGTGGCATGCTGAGCTGTGTCAGGCCACTGCTTCCAGGCCTTGTTTGTTGTCCCAAGGTGGAGGCTACTACTTTCCTTGGGTGTTTTCCCAAGGAAAGAGCTATGGAAATGGTTGCAGTGTCCTAAGATGGATACAGGAAGGGAGCCACAGCATGGATCTTGACTCTGCTCCACATCTGTGGTTTTGGTCTTGGGAACTCACACAGGCCTGCGGGGGCAGTCCTAGGCCTGACCTTGGCCTGGGCTCCCACAGGGGTCCCTGAAGGCAGTCCTGGGCCTGGGTCTGGGTTTCACCATGGGTCAGTGGGTTGGTGGGTGACAGTCCTAGGCCTGACCTTGGCTGGGCTCCTATTATTTGTATTCTTGATGAGTGTGATTATAAATGGAGTGAGATGAAATAATGTCATTTTGAGTTTCATTTCCATGATTTCTAGTGATGTTAAACAGTTTTTGATTTCTTGGCCATGTGTATTACTTCTTTTGAGAAATGCCTATTTAGCCATTTTGCCTGTTTATTGATTGGATTATTCAGTATTTCACTGGTGTTAAATTTTTTGAGTTCTCTGTATACTCTGGATATTAATCCTATGTCAGAGGAGTAGCTGGCATAGATAGTCTTCTATTTTGTAGGCTCTTTCCATGACCTTAAGTGTTTCCTTTGCCGTGCAGAAATTTTTCATTTGATGTTCTCCCATTAGTTGATCTTTGGTTCTATTTCTTGAGTTTAAAAAATCTTAAGGAAGTCAATGTCTGTACCTATATTTTGGAGTGTTGTCCTGTGTGTTTTAAGAATTTTCTGGTCTCATTTTTATATCTTTGGTAGACTTTAAGTTAACTTTTGTGCAGGATGAGAGAGACAGATTTAGTTTTATTCTTCTACATAGAGACATCCAGTTTTCCAGGCATCATTTGTGAAAAAGGTTATCCTCCACAAACATGCTTTTGGCACCTTTGTTGAGTATCAGATGACGGTATCTCTGGAGGTTTCTTTCTGTGTTTTCCCTTTTGTTTTATTGGTTTTTATGTCTGTTTTAATGCCAATATCATGCTATTTTTGTTAGTATAATTTGAGATCAGGTATTGTAATGACTCCAACATTATTATTCTTATCAGTATTGCTTTTGCTATTCTCAGTTTTTTTCCTGCCAAATGGACGTTAGGATTGTTTTTATTTTTTTATGTGGAGAATATCATTGATATTTTGATGGCAATTACATTAAAACTATAGATCACTTTTGGCATTATGGCCATTTCGACAATATTAATTCTGCCTATGCAAGAACATGGAAAGTCTTTCAATCTTTTAAAATCTTTCTTGATTTATTTAGTGGTCTATAGTTTTCATGTAGAGGCATTTCACTTCCTCAGTTAGATTTATTCCCAAGTAGTTTTTATTTGAGCTTATTGTGAATGAAATGATTTCACTGATTTGTCAGCAGATTCACTATTGGTGTATAAGTAAACTATTGATTTTTATATGTTGATTTTGTACCCTGATGCTTTGCTGAGTTTGTTTTTCAGCTCTAGAAATCTTCTGGTGTAGATTTTTGGGACTTCTAACTACAAGATCATGTCATCAGCAAACAGATAACTTGACTTCTTTTCCTTAATGTATCCTTTTAATTTTCTACTCTTGCCTGATCTGGGTATATTTTCAAGAACTATATTAAATAGAATGTTGGGAGTAGAAACATTTGTCTTGTTCCTGACTTTAGAGAAAATGCATTCATTTTTTTTTCCATTCAGTATGATGTTGACTTTGAGTTTTTCATATATAACCTTTGTGTGTTGAAGTAAGTTTTTTCTATCCTTACTTTCTTCAGTATTTTTTTAAACATAAATGGGTACTGGGTTTTGTCAAATACCTTTTCTGCATCTGTTGAGATGATCAGAGCTCTACCCATAGGTCAGGGTAGCAGACAAATGTGGATAGATGGTACATGGAAGGTTTCCTGTAGCCCTTCCTGCCATTGGCCACAACATATAAACTTTAAAGTCTCCATCCCTAAATTTAGTTCTGCCTACCTGTCAATTTTCCTGTCCTTTTCAGCTGATCATTCACACCACAGGGCCCAAAACAAGAGCAGGCACTCTCCCCTGTTTCTGTCTTGAATCCCCATGGATCTACTATTCACTATAACTATGTTGGGATCACAACTTTTTCAGGTAAACTTCAGATATCACAGTAAGCATTGGCTCAGACAAAGTGGAACTACTTGCTAAGAACTCTTGAGTTCTTGTAGGAATAATATTCACTTAAACTCTTCCAGTTGAATCTCCATCTTTATTCTTCAGTTACACATTGAGAAACATGAAGCACATTTCAAACAGAATTTCACTCTGGAGTGTTGTATCTGCCAAGTCTAGACTGCCTTTTACAGGTGTTTACATGTCAAATTTGTCCACTGTGTTTCTCTTTCCCTTTGTTTGGTTCCTTCCTTTGTGGTGGTATAGCACCACTGCTACTGCCGGGGTCTGATGTGTTTCCTTATATTCTTCATTCAAAGCACCAGAATTTCTGGGCCTCTCTGAATTTCTGACAGATAAATATTGATTTATAATGATTTTCTTCATACATCCACCTCATAATGAAGCAGTATTACTGTTATTCCAATTCCAAACAGCAGAACAAGTGGGAAGTGCCTCCTTCCTCTACTCACCATCTTGAAACCTCTGAACAATACTCTTTTGAACAAGGAATGGATAATAGAAAAAATGAAGGGAATATTAAAAATTCCTAGAACCAAACAAGAATAATGATACAACATGCCAAATATCTGGGATATTAAGAATTCAGTTCTAAAAATAACATCTATTGTATTAAGCACTTATATTTAAAAGATGAAAATATCCCAAATAAAAAATTTAATGTTAAATCTCAAGGCCATAGACAACCATAGACAACAACTATTCTAAGTCCATTAGATGATAGTAAGTAAAATATAAATCAATGAAATAGAAAATGAAAAAAAATTAATTTAAAGTATCAATGTAACAAAGAGTTGGTTCTTTGAGAAGACAAGACAAGCCAAACTAACTATAAGAAAGAGATAAAAGACCCATGTCAAGAAAATTAGAGCTGAATAGAGATATATAACTACAGATATTTCTGAAATAAAGAGGACCATTAGGGACCATTTTAAAAACTTATTTTCTTATAATTAGAAAAAGAATAGAAAGTATTGACAAATTTCTAGAAACATGTGACTTACCCAAATCAAGCTAAGGATTTATAGAAAAACTAAGCAGATCAATAAAAAGCAATGAGATTGAAGTAACAATAAAAACCTTTGTGACAAAGAAAATTCTGGGACCAGGTGGATTTTTGGCTGAATTCCACAAGATCTTTAAAGAAGAAATATTCTCAATTCTCTCTCAATTATTTCATGAAATAGAAAGGTAGGTAACATTTACAAATTTATTCCATGAAGCCAATATCATCCTGATACCAAAACCAGATAAGGACAAATCAAGGAAGGAAAATTGCAGACCAACATCCTTGATGTATCTCATAGCAGATAAAGTGGACTTTAAGCCAAAATTAATCAGAAGAGACAAAGAAAGTTATTTAATACTGCTTAGGGATCAATAGATTCAATGCAATCCCCATCAATATGTCAGACATTTTTTGCAGAACAAGAAAAATCAGTCCTAAAATTCATATGGAAGAATGAAAGACCTAGAATGGCCAAAGAAATTATGAGCAATCAGAGATATGCTGGGGGCATCACAATGCCTTTCAAATTATATTAGAGAGCTCTAGTAACAAAACCAGCATGGAATTGGTATAGAAATAGACATGAAGACCAATTAGAACACAAGACACAGAGACAAATCCACATAGATCTAGTCATTATCCTCATCAAAGATGCTGAAAACATACAGTGGAGAAAAGATAGCCTTTTGAACAAATGGTGCTGGGAAAGCTGGATGTTCATATGTAGAAGAATAAAATTAGATCCTTACTTATTAGCCTACATAAGTGAAATCAAGGTGGCTCAAAGGCATAAAAATTAGACCAGAAACTAAGCAATTGCTAGAAGAAAACATGAGGTCAACATTCCAACAAATTGGTGCAGGTATTGACTCTTACAGCATAAGAAATAAAGCAAAAAATCAATAAGTGGATGGTAGGAAATTTAAAAGTTTTTGCAGTGCACAAAAAACAAGAACATGAAGAGAGAGCCTTCAGAATGGGAGAAAATATTTGCCAGTTACTCTTCTGACAGGGTGTTAATATTTATAATACATAAAGAACCCCTAAGAACTTAACATCAGAAAAATACATGATAAATAATGGGCAAAAGAACTAAACACACATTTCTCAAAAGGAGAAATACAAATACACAAAAAGTTCAATATCCTTGGCAATCATGGAAATGCAAATCAACACTACTATGTGATTTCATCTCACTCCAGTTAGAATGGCAATCATCAGTATATAAATAACAATAAATGCTGATGAGGATGTGGGGGAAAGGTATACTTATACAATGTTGGTGTAACTGCAAGTTCATATAACCACTATGGATAGCAGTATGGTGATTCCTCGAAAGACTAGAAACTGAATCCCCTTGTCACTCAGATATTCCACTCCTCAGTATTTATCCACAAGGACTAAAATCAGCACACTATATTGATACATGCATACCTATATATATAATAACACAATTTACAATAGCCAAGTTTTAGAATCATTCTAGATGTTTATCAAAAAATAAATTTTTAAAGAAAATGTGGTATATATACAACAGGGAGTTTTACTCAGACATAAAAATGAACTTATGTCCTTTGCTGGTAAGTGAATGGAATTGGAGAAGAGCAAGCTAAGTGAAATAAAACATACTTGGAAGGTCAAGGGTCAAGTGTTTTCTCTCATATGCAGAAATGAGAGAGGAAAAAAAGAATAAAAAACATATCTCACATAAATGTGAGACTCATGGAATAGTGGAAGGAAGTCTAAAGGTAATGCAAGGGGAGGTAGTTACTAGGAAATGAAATCAACCAAATTATGGTATTGCCATGAAAAAATATACCACAATAATCCACTTTTATATATAATTATAATCACTAATTAAAATATAATAGGAGAGGAATCAGTAGAGAAGAGGAAGGGGATCAGGGTGATGGAGTAAGGAATGGAGTGGGGGGAGATACTGGGGAATAAGACTGATCAAATTATGCTATGTGAATGTATGAATATCTAACAATACATTCCAGTATTGTATATTCATCATTAATTAATGATGAATTAATAAAAATCATAAACATTGTAAGTTTTTGTTTGACTTTGCCACTTCCAATCTTAGGGACTTGAGAAAATTAATATTAATTTTAGTACAATTTATAGTAACAACCATTGTTATGCTCTATACCTGTACTTTTTTTAAATATTGAGATTACATAGTGACCATGAAGATACTTGATGAAAACTAAAAGTATTGAATAAATATAAAACAATGAAACAATAAAAACATCTTCCATCACAGGAGAAACCACCTGAAGATTAGATAGCCACTATGCCATGTATTTGTGTGTTTAACTTCTCAAATAAATGCCCACTAGAGAAGATTTGGTAGATTTTCACTTTGAAGTGATATTGGATGAGAGAAAGAAGAAGAAATTTCTATCCATAGCCATTTAATGAAGGACAAGCACTGTTTCCCCAGTTGGAAAATGTAGGCAGACTGGACATCTTACATCATTTATTCCACAGATATTCTTCCTTTCCTTACTTTAGAAAGCCTTAAGACAGGCTTTGACGTTCCTCATCCCAAGAGGCTGGTTCAGTAAAGGAGGCCTATTTGGCTAGAAATGGCTCTCAGAGAGATGATTACAGATTAATAGAGTGAGATGAGTTCAGGCAGACAAAAGGGTGTACCTTCTGATGCATTATCTATCATGCCATTCATCCTCATAACAAATCTGCAAACTGGTGATGTTACTGTTCCTGTTACATAGATGAGAATATTGAGGCAGACTGAGCTGCTTGTGTATCCAGATTTCATCACAGTGGCAGGAGCAAAAGTGCTTCCATTCTGCACGGGACCTTCAGTAAGCAAAGATATTTTGGGTGTGCTTATTTTAGGAAAAGAACACTTTATGAATAAGCATTTCTTATGCCCTTACAAGAAACTTGGAAAGTCTGAATAGCTAAGTGTCTCTCATGCTCCAGTGCTATGAGCACCATAGTCAACGTGTCTCCAACAAGGGGAGCTAATAGGACTCCAAGTCTGCATTCCTGGATGTGCAGGTGTACCACATGCAGGCATCATTTCCCATTTGCTCAGTTATGGTACCAGGCAACATGACAGTATGTTTCTCTGCAAGTGGTAGGTATTAGATTGAAGGAGAATTAAGGTGAGGTGGAAAATACCATGTGAGAGTTGACTGCACTTCCATTCTCTTTGATCAGGTGGGTGTCAGAGTCAGCTCATTGGTTGATTACCAACAACAAAGCCAAGGAGTGCTTACAGGAACTTAATAAAGCTGCACAGGTGAATGGAATGAAGACCTCTGCAGATGCTCTAACCATGGAGGTGAACTTATGAGACAAAAAAGACATAACTGAACATACTATTAATTGGTGTCCAAAGATGCAATATGCTGTCGCTGAAAAGGCTGGACACAGATTTTACTCAGAGGAGGAAAAGAGCACCACTTTTTTTCTGCCTTTTGCTCCTTGAATTCCATTCAGACATTTCCCTCCACAGGACTTTATTCTTTATATTTGATTACTTTTTAAATTGAGCTCAGAGGCAGTCTACCACTGAGCCACATCTCCAGCCCCATTTTCTATTTTATTTAGATATAGAGTCTCATTGAGTTGCTTAGCCCCACTTTTGCTGAGGCTGTCTTTGAACTGGCAATTCTCCTGCCTCAGCCTCCACACCTGTTGAGATTACAGGTGTGTGCCACCACTCTTGGCTAACACTGTATGTTTTTATCTTTATAATATGCTGTTTTGAAACACATATACAGGGTGGAATGGTTAAGTCTAACAAATTAATAGATGGATTACCTAAAAAACATTTTTTTAGAGACAGCAAATAACGTTCACTTTACATTATTAAAAGAGTGCAGTGTATTGTCATAACTATAGTTTTGTGATCTTTGACCATCATTTCCTCATCCTCTTCTCCCTCCCCATCCCCAGCCATTCCAGCCTCTGGAAATTATGATGATAGTTTTTACTTCTATGAGATCAGCTTTCTTCGATGTCACATAGAAGTGAGATTATGTGGCATTCATCTTCCTGTTTCTAGCTAATTTCACTTCAGATATTATCCTCCAGGTTTATCATGTTGTCACAAGCAACAGGATTTCATCCTTTCATATGAATGAATACTATTTCACCTCATTTAGACAGACACTTCTCTATGTGCTCTGGAGTTACATCTTAATAAATGAAGAAGTTAGTCAGCTTTTCGTGGCAGTGACCAAAATATCTGACAATGATTTCATGCAGGAAAACTTTATTTTGGGCTCACCATTTCAGAGGTCTCCGTCTATCACTAGCTGACTCTATAGGTCTGATCCAGAGGACAGATGGAGCATTCTTTGCAGAAGGCTTTGCAGAGGAAGGCTGTGCACTTCATGGTAACAATGAAACCAATAGAGAGGAGACAGTCAGAAACAAACATATAAACCCCAAGGTATGTCCCAGTGACCCACTTCCTCCAGCCACACCTCACCTGCCTACAGTAACCACTTTGTAATCCATTCAAATTTTTTAATCCAATGACTAAGTTGATTCTCATAATCTATTTAACCTCCCACATTAACACAGGAAATTTGGGGGGACTTCTCATATCCAAACCATAACAATCAATAATAAGTTTAAATGTCACTAGTCAACAATGCATTTAATACCTGAATATCTTCACTTAGCAACACAGTACCTGGTGGAGTATTGGTTGTTACCCTAAAAAAAAAAATGTGGCTGGTGGGAAGTATGGCTCACTGCAGCTGTTAACACATTGAAAGAATATCATGCAGTATCCCACAGGAAAAGATCAAAATTCAAAGTGTAGTTTCTATAAAAAGTATATTGCACTTGTCTCCTGGTAAAGTTGAATCATCTTCAGTTGTGATATAATCAATTATATTTATTCACTCATCTGGTTTTATTTATTTATTTATTTATTTTAATATTGGGAATTGAACTGAGTGGTGCTTTACCATTGAACTACACCCCCAGTCCTTTTATTTTTATTTTTTATTTTGAGACAGGGTCTTACTAAGTTGTTGAGTCTAGCTTTAAACTTGTGATCCTTCTGCCTCAGTGTCCTGATTTTCTGGGATTACAGCATGCACCATCATGCCCGACCTATTCACTTATCTGCTAATGAATGCTTGAGTTGGTTCCACATCTTGGCTATTGCAAATAATGATGCTATAAACATGTGGATGCAGATGTCTCCTTGACACACAAATTTCATTTCCTTTGGACATATACCCTGAATATAGCAATTCTATTTTTATTTTTTTGAAGAAATGCCATACTATTTCCCATAATGATTGTACTAATTTGCATTTCCATAAAAGGTGTGCAATGGCTCCGTTGTTCACATTCTCATCCACAATTGTAATCCTTAGTTTTTTTTTTTTGATAATAGTCATTCTAAGTGGGAAGAGGTAAATAACCATTGTAATTATTATTTGTTTTTCTGATGCTAGGGAATGAACCCAGGTTAGCTCTGTTACTGAGCTACATCCCCAGTATCTCTTTCACTTTCTTATTTTGAGAGAGTGGCTCACTCAGTTGCCCTACTGAGCTTCAATTTACAACTTTCCTGCCTCAGCCTCCTAAGTAATGGGCTTACAAGCACATACCACCATGCTGTTTTATTGTAGGACTGATGTGCATTTATGGCATCTTTAGTGATATTGAGTATGTTTTTGTTTTTTACCTATTGCCCATTCACAGGTCTTCCTTGAGAGGTGTCTGTTCAGATCTTTCGCCCATTTTGCTTTTAAGTCAATGTTTCCCACTCCTGAATTCTCATAAGTATCCCTGTGTGTATGTGTTGGGGAGGGGGATGCTGGAGCCTAGGAGTCTGTATTTTAAAGTGTTCCAGGTCATTCTGAAGATTGTCTTCCCATTTTAATATCAGATTGGTTTTATTATTTTTTTTTGTTTTTCCATTAATTTTTGGTTATTGAATCATTTGAGTTCCTTATGCATGTTGGAGAAAACTGACTTGGCAGAAGCATAGTTGACAAATATATTCCTCCTTCTGTATTTTGGTTCTTCAGCATGTTCTTTGCTTCCTTTTTGTGCAGAAGTTTTTTAGTTGGCCTAATCCCATTTGTCAAATTTGACTTTTGTTCCCTTTTGAGGTCTCATCTCAAAAGTCCTTGCTCACACCAAGGTCATGGAGTTTTATCTCATGTTTTCTTGTGGTAGTTTAAAGGTTTGTGTTCAATCTATTTTGGACTGATTTCCCCATGTGGTGAAGACACAGATCTGACTTCTTTCTTCAGCATGTGAATATTTAGTCTCCCCAGCACAATTTGTTGAAGAGAATTTTTCTTCAGTTTTTATGCTCAGCACCTTTGTTGAAAATCAGTTCACTGGAAATGTGTGGATTTATTTTGGGTACTGTGTTCTAGTTCACTGGTCTGAGACTGTTTTCTTACCAGTACCATGCTGTTTTGATTACTATGGCTCGGTAGTAGGTTTTTAAAAATGTTAAAATAATTATATTTATCATTTTTAATAGTTCTAATCAGTTATACATGACAGTAGAAAGTTCTTCAATTTATTGTACACAAATGGAGCACAAATTTTCACTTTTTTGGTTGTACATGAAGTAGGGTTACACCATTTGTGCAATCATACAGGTACCTAGGGTAATGATGTCCATCCCATTCCATCATCTTTCCAACCCCTTTTCCCTCCTCTCTCTTCCCTCTCTTTGCCTCATCCAGTGTTCCTCCACTTACCCCATGCCCTCCCATTATGGATTAGCACCCACATATTAGAGAAAACATTTGGACTCTGTTTTTTTGGAATTGACTTACTTTGCTTATCATGATCTTCTCCAACTCCATCCAATTACTTGCAAATGCTATACTTTCATTCTCTTTTAATGCTGAGTAATATTCTAATGTGTATATATAACACAGTTTCTTTATCCATTCATCTATTGAAGGGCATGGGTTGGCCACATCAATGTGAAAAGCTGTTGTGGATTGTGCTGCTATAAACATTGATGTGGATGGTAGTGTGTTTTGAAGTCAGGCAGTATGATATCTCCAGCTTTGTTTCTAGATTTTTGTGTTTGTTTTGTCATTTTTCGCCCCCCTCAACATTACTTGGCTGTTCAAGATCTTTGCTGGTTTCAAAATATTTTGAAAATATATTTGGAAAAATATTTTTCTGTTTCTGTGAAAAATGTCATTGGTATATTGATAGAGATTGCATGCAATCTGTGGCTTGTCTTGGACAATATGAACATTGTAATATAAACATTGTAACATTGTAACAATATGAACATTAACAATGTTAATTCTTCAAATACATGAACACAGGGCATATATCTATTTATTTGGGTCTTCTTCAATTTGTTTCACAAATGTTTTATAATTTTCATTATACAGATTTTTCACCTTCATGGTTAAATTTATTCCTTGGTAATTTTTTCTGTAGCTTTTGTAAATGCAATTACTTTCTTGACATATTTTTTTCACATCCTTTATTATTATTTATAGAAATCATACTAATTTTTGCATGTTGATTTTGTATCATGAACATTTACTGAATTTATTCATGAATTCTAACATCTTTTTGATGGAGTCATTAGCATTTTTTCTCTATAAGCTCATATCCTCTGCAAGCAGGGTAATTTAACTCCCCCCCCCCAAATTTTGATGCCTTTTACTTCTTTCTCTCTCCTGATTACTCTGAATACTTCCAATAATACATAGAGTAGAAGTGGTAGACTAGCATCTCTCTCTTGTTCTAGACATTACAACAAAAGCTTTTGGCTACCCTTACACCCATCAGTGTAATGTCAGCTGTGGGTTTCTCACAAATGGACTTTATTGTGTTGAGATATTATCCTTGCATACCTAATTTGTTGACAGTTTTCATGATGAGAAGATGCTGAATTTCATCTGATGCTTTTCCTGTACCCTCTTATTACTGATTTTACTGTATCCCATAAGTTTTTTGTTTTGTTTTTTTGTAAAGGGGATTGAACTTAGGGGTACTCGACCACTGAGCCGCATCCCCAGCCCTATTTTGTGTTTATGTAGAGACAGGGTCTCACTGAGTTGCTTAGCACCTCGCCGCTGCTGAGGCTGGCTTTGAACTTGTGATTCTCCTGTCTCAGCCTCCTTGAGTGCTGGGATTACAGGCTTGCACCACTGCTCCCGGCTTCATAAGTTGTTTTTATCTTGTTTTTTTTTTTTTTTGAAATGTGGACATGTCTTAAGGAAGATACAAATTCTAAAACATGTGAAAAAAATGCTTAGCATCACTACACATAAGGGAACTAGAAATTTCAAAAACACATGGAGACATTACCTTATACCTGTTAGGAGAGCTATTATGAAGCCAAGGGCAACTAATGGTGAGTATGTAGAGAAAAAAGGAACCCTTGTACACACTGTTGATAATAATGTAATCTGATGCCACCACTATGGAAAACAATATGAAAGTTCTTCAGAAACGTGAATAGAATTGTTTGATTCACTTGTCCCACATCTTGGTATAAACAAAGGAATACAAATTTTGATCTTGAGTATATATACCTGCATTCACATATTTATTGTGGAAATACATATGTTAAGTAAGTTCTAGAAAGCCACTGTATGGCATGGTGACAATAATAAAAAATACTGTATTATGGGCTTAAAAACTTCTAAGACAGTGGATTTTGGGATATCAGTTCTTATCAAAATAAAAAATAAAAATGAATATAGATGGGGCTGAGGTTGTGGCTCAGTGGTAGAGTGCTTGCCTAGCATGTGTGAGGAACTGGGTTCAATTCTCAGCATCCCATATAAATAAATAAAATAATGGTCCATTAACAACTAAAAAAGTAAAAAAAAAATACAGAGGGCCAGGGGAAAATTTTAAGGGGCTCAACTTATGATGGATAGGTTTTGGTGATAATTATACAGGTAGACAGTTACTTCTAAAATCATTAATATGCATTGTTAAATATAGGCAGCTTTAAAAATATTGATCATATTTAAAAAGTAATTTGAAAAGCAAAAAATAGTTATCAACATTGTCTATGATCACGTTTACAAGCATCTCTCAAAGATCAGTTGATTTGTTTTATTCCTCTACCAGTTCTTGAATGTCAGCTCTCTAGGCTTCCAAATGCATTCTGCCTTGGGTCTGTGCCTTTTGCCCTCCTTTCCTATATATTTTTTCCTTCTTTGCACTTCCTTTCTGAGTGTTACATGATTCCCTGTGACAAATCCTTTGACAAATAGGGTACAGAAACATTTATAGCTCCTATCTTCAGAAAGATCACCCACCCTCACCACATCAGTGGGCTTGATAAAGACTCTGAGAAGTCAAGTAAGGGTACAAAGTAAACCTCAAGGATGGAAAAATAACCTCAATTTAGGGATGAAGGCTCCGAATGCATCTTGAATGTTGTAGTGCCTGAAATGTGTCTTTGAGGTTAGGGTAGAACTAGCCAGGATTAAACAGTCAAGGATATGGTTATTTGCAGTTGAGTGCAGTCCAGATGACTCCAGAAGGGCAAGGTCAGTGGTATCCAGATAAATGTTTAACTCTAACATTCAAAGATTTTTAAAAATTGTAGAGTCCATAATTGTGTCAATCATTAATTTCTGTGTTTGCTAAATTTCACCAGAGTCTATTTTAAGCTAACTTCATGATGTCCAAGCTAACTTCATGATGTCAACAGCCTCATAAATCATCTGCAACTTTAACAAAGAGCTCTTGTAAACCTGTATAAACTGACACCAAGACACCTATATGGGCAAGACTGGAGAGGTGATACTGTTTCAAGTTTTTCCCCAAAGCATGGTGTGATGACTGGCATGGAATGGAAGTTACAAAGATGCATTTGTAAAATGTGAAGAACCAGAAACCCCCCATTTCAATACATGCTGCTTCCTCTCCAGGTAAGGGTTACCAGTAAGAACATACTTGTAGAGGTCTCAAGGTCATTTAGCATTGCCCACCTTAATATCACTGGAAGCTCCACTCATTTCTCTTAGCTCATCAAAAATGATATCTGGTACCAAATTAAGCCAGCATAGCTGATATTTTACTCTGATATTGGAAGTGTTTGAAGGCCAGTCTCAGGCACTCCAGCTCTCGTCTGACACAGATTTAAGATCTTCATGAAGACAATTCTTATAATACCACAATAACAATGACCAGTGATCATGGGTTTGTGTATTGGATGCAGAGGGTATCACCACAAATGCCTTTCTCACACAAGCATAAATCCTGTACTCCACTGCTGAAGCTAAGGTTAGAAGATGTAAGGACATTCCTGATGGTATAGGATTTCTCAGTCATGGAAGTAGGTCCAGTTCTCAGAATTCCCTTCATCATGAAAGTTTTCTGATGACCTTTATAGTATTATTGCATTTGTAGAGGAGGCATGACAATAAAGTTAATATTTCTGAATAACTAATAAATTAATAAGCACAAAAGTTCTGCTAGAAGTAGTTTGATATGCACATTAATAACCTACTAAATGGCTTAGAAAAGTTTTGTGAAAAAGGCATTATTATTTTGTTTGTTTTCTTACTTCTTCTGATCTTGATTATTTTATTTTTTCTTTTCAGTGACAAGGAAATTGAGGTATAATGATATCAGTCACCTTGCCCAAGGTATACAACTAGCAAGTGGCAAGGCCAGTGCAGCACTTCAGTATAAAACAAAGTTTGAGTTTAAATCAAATTAAACCAAGATCCCCCCTGACTCCAAACTGAAGTTTAATTCCAGGCCTCTCTTTCATGGAGACACAACATACAAGGTATTCTACAAAACAGGATGACTCAAAAACTAAGAAATAAATTTTAAAAATAATTTTTCAGAAAACAATTCTTCTTCCTGAGACAGAAGAACTATTTTTCTATCATTAGCAACTAGTAGAGAACAAAACTACATTGCCAACTCTTCTACAGTCATCTAGTATGAATGGGGCTTTGGATTGCAATCTCATTAACTCATCATTTGGTTTTCTTTTTCATATAAATCTCTAACACACACTCTGTTTTCAAAGCACTACAGTCCTCTCCAGTTTCCTGCTTAATATGTCTTCATTATACAATTTCTCTGAGGTTCCTTGAACTCCTGAGTTCTCCTATCATACCACTTTTATGCCTGCCATTGTTTCAGTGTCTATATTTTCCTAGGTAAGATAGTTATTGACTTCACTCTCTGTGTGTGCCCAGTGCTTCCACAATACCCATCATTTTCTGACAACTGAACAATTTGTTGTCTCTGTTACTATTGAAGGCTGTGAGATCCACCATGAAGGAGGAGCTGAAGGCAGCACAGACCAAACCTTCTCTGTGTGAGTTGTTCCACACACCCATCCTGTGTAAATGGATCTGCCTCCTGTTCTTGGTGAGGTAGACTTTACGCCATGCCTACAAAAATAGTGGAAAATGAGTTTATTCCTTATTTCAAAGTGTATAATATGTTGTGAGCATAGCTTTGGAGATAAAAGATGAAGAGGATATAAAGAGCATTACTATGGTTGGGGGTAGTTAAAGGGTTATGAAAAGACTGATACAGACCATTGTACAGTGAGGAATTCTGTTTATCACATTACACTGCCAGGCTCACATCAGAGACTGGTGCTGCAAACTTGTCTCTGATTTTCTTCATTCTTTACATTCGTTGTTTGCTTTAATGGAGGTTAAAATTTGAAAAAGTGAATTTCATAAATATATGTAACTCAATAAGCATTTATATAGGTAAAGATACATTCACCACCCAGATCAAGAGCAGAAAAAACTCCTCTAAAATCCTTGAAGTGACCAGAATGAATATGCAGACATCTGCTTTTGTCTTAATGAGCCAGCAATAATATAGTGTGCATGTGTAAAGCTTATTGTTATAAATACAAGGTCATTTATGGAACACATCCTGCATTCATGGTTTCTTTATCAACTTAGTTTCATTTGTCCTCAAGTTAGATTCCTTTTTAGGAGCTGACAAACATCCTTATGTGCAAGATATGTCTGTTTTCTTGAGAACAAGAAGAAACTCTTGGTAGAGCATTCTGTTTGCAGATATACTCTGACCTTTTTATGCTTAAGTGTCTTGTTTGCAAGCACACCAGTATCATGTCACATTCTGTTCTCTACTTCTTCCCCCTTTATATTTTGCAATGAGTGTATTACAGCCAAAGTTCGAGTAGTTTTATTCATCAATTATTTTCATTTCTGCCAGCATTGGAAGACTATATATAAAAACAACATAATCCAATGATTAATAAAGTATTACCAAATGAAGCTGTTAATAGGGTAGACACATGACCCAAAGGATTGAGATTATTGAGACTTGTAGATAGCCCTTGTGAAATATCTGATCCCATGAGAGTTAGTAGGGTCTTGCTAAAGATATTAACAACTTTTTGTTCTAATTCCATTATTTCAGAAGTTAAATTTTGGTGTCATATCAATAAACATTTAACTTTGTCCCAATGATGACTAATATTATAAGGCACAGGAGTTATACAGAAGTTAGTAGAATTCCAATCACACTTAAGCACACTACGTGTTGCTAATACAGTAACATGATCTCCTAACCAGGATACAGTATGTTGCAAATTTATGACATCAGTAGCTAATTGAGAATCTAAATCTTTTTGTTGTTGCCACAACAAATGGGAGTCTTTATGTCATTCTTGTATATAATCACCAGTTTGTAGTCCATTATGTAGCGCTATCCCAGCAGTTGCAGTAGTTGCCACGACAGAAGCAACAGCAAGAACAGAAGTGATGATCAATCCTATCATTCAACAAGAATGATGTAATATGACAGTCATGGCATCATAAAGATGTGAAACAGCGATAGAGTCTGACCAAGGACGAGTTAAACTAATAGGCATCCATACGTCAGTTTTTGTTTTTAAAATCATGACAGAATAGCTATTTCGTTCTGTCTTCCCACCAAGTTCTATTCACACATTGAATTAATGAACAATTAGTACAATTGACTTGACCTATAGTCTGATTCCAACTCCAATTTCCTGCTAGTAAGGAAAAAGGAAATTTAACACAAGCACTAGATACATAAGAAATATTTTGTGTTAAGTGGACTTCAAAACATGAAGGCTGAGATAAATTTAAAAAAAATTTCCAGTCCATACAGTTAAATTTCCCAATACTGCTCACAATTCCCACATATAATCTTGTATTTGAGGATAAGGTAAGGCTTGTAACATAGGAGGTACTAAGGCATAATGTTGCATCTTTAATGTTTCATTCCCACTTGCACTTATGGTGCCATTATGTCTATGCCACTTCAAAGTACAATTTGAAAACTTTTCTGCAAATTCAGAATGATCAGGACTCCAATCAAGAATACTGATAGAGCCGGGCGTGGTGGCACATGTCTGTAATCCCTGCACTTTGGGAGGCTGAGACAGGAGAATTGCGAGTTCAAAGCCAGCCTCAGCAATGGCGAGGCACTAAGCAAATCAGTGAGACCCTGTCTCTACATAAAACAAAATAGGGCTGG
>PVHX01022410.1:0-27788 GCA_004024805.1 Geosciurus inauris | reverse complement strand
GCCGAATGGTCTCTCTGATTAGTGGATGCTGATGAATAAGGGAGGTGGGAATGGGAAACAAGAGAAATAGAGAAATACTGGACGCGACATGGGGGAGGCG
Source organism: Geosciurus inauris (assembly GCA_004024805.1). Classification (NCBI taxonomy): domain Eukaryota; kingdom Metazoa; phylum Chordata; class Mammalia; order Rodentia; family Sciuridae; genus Geosciurus; species Geosciurus inauris. The sequence continues at coordinate 27,688 of PVHX01022410.1, read as the reverse complement.
GGGGGGCAGGAAAGGGGAATGGGTATAGTAAAGATAGTTGATAAAAAATATATATAAATATATATATATATACTGTTCATTGAAAGTGCATATAAAGATGTTTAATATGAAAAAAAATTGAGTTTAAGAATTAAGACTTTGGAACTACAGATCTAAGTTTGATCCTTGTCACTGACACTTACCAGAAGTGGTATTGGACGAGTAGGTTAACCTCTCTGATTTTATATTGGACAAGTAGGTTAACTTCTCTGATTTTAGCATGGGGATTCTTAGTACCTAAATATAGAAATATAAATGAGTATTAAATGAGATGATATGTAAAATTGCTTATTATCATTCCTAGGACATTGTAAGTTCTTAATGTAAAGTAGTGACTATATTATGCACTAATAGTTTGAGTTGTTTTGTGTATTTTTTCCATGGATAACATAAGATCCCATTCATGTAAGAATTCTCACCAAAGTTGGGTCTTAACATTCAAAATCAAGTTTTCAGAATTAAAAGGAACCCACAAAACAATACTTCTTTATCTTTGGTTCTCTTTCACGCAACTCAAAACTGCTTTGGTTTTTAAAATATTGCCTGAATTATATATTTTAAAGTCTTCTTAAAAGGTGGAAGTCACAAATTTCACCACTTTATCTGAGTTACTTTAATATATATATGTATATATATAATATATATGCCTTAATATAATATATATAGAATGCTACTTGTACACTGAACGATGTGGAAAGGGCAGGGGTAAATGCAAATTTTCAAATATACAATTTAATATCAAAGTATTTTTGCTGAAGAATCGTAAAGACTAATTCACTTAAATAGCTACTTTTATTGAAAAGAATGAAATAACATGAATTTGGACCTATCCTAGGAAATACAATTGTATATTTACTGTAGGTTGCATTGTATATAAGTAATGAGGGAATTTACTATTTGGGAAATACCAGCAGGGGACAGAGAAAGCTATGTGGTTAGCCACCTGGTTACTGCCAGCATATAGCTGTGATGATGGACAGATGGACCTTTGTGCTTTAAACTTTAAACTACATCAGCAATGTGTCTGCATGTGTAAGTGTCTTTCCATTAAAGTCAAATCAATGGGTCTTAAATTTGGTGCTCAGAAAAATCATCCAGAAGCCTATTTAAAAATGCAGGGCTGGGATGGTAGCTCAGTGGTTGCAGTGCTTGCCTCGCAAGTGTGAGGCACTGGGTTCAATCCTCAGCACCACATAAAAATAAATAAAGATACTGTGTCCATATACAACTTAAAAAAATTTTTTTAAAAATGCAATCTCCTGAAGCCTGTCTCTAGAGATTAAGTCAGAGGCAGAACCCCTAAGCATTTGTAACAGACAGCCAGATGATCCCAGGTGGCCCATGGACCACACCTTAAGGAACATTATCTGAGAGGAGGGAAGGAAAATACCCCTTTACTCCACAGGCTTTTTCATAGCCAGGTCTCCCCTAAGTCAGCATTATCAATCACCACCCACACATGGATGGTGATGGTTCTAATGCTTGGCAGGGTTCACTTAGCCTACCTGCTGGGGCTGGTGAGTGCCCACCCACAATCTTCCATGCAGATTCAGCATCTCAACACCATCTGTGATTCAAGGATTTACTGGGCATTTTGGCCATCTGGACACAAATACACATAGCAGGTAGCAATAGCCTACCAACTAAATTGCCTACACAGCAGCAAGCTTTTTTCAGTAACTGATCAGGTTTTATGCCTTAAAGTGAGTTATTAGTTTTAGAGGTTTGATTTTTCCTCTATACGAAGATACAACCTCTTAATTCTCTCTTTAAAAATTAGCTATTATATATGAAATAGTCTTATTGCTACCAAAACACCCTGAAAATTACACTGGTTTCATTTGAATAGAATATATGGTAGGAAGATTATATGTGTCTTCATGAACAAAAGCAGGACAGTGAAACCATTGGCGATTTATAATTATAAAGATTTTTCTTGTTGCCATTGCTGTTATTATTGCTGTATTGCTGTGAGCATGTTTTTTCAAAATTTTTTTTTTGGTTGTAGATGGACACAAATATCTTTATTTATTTTTATATGGTGCTGAGGATCGAACCCAGCACCCCATGCATGCAAGGCAAGCACTCTACCACTGAGCTACAATCCCAGCCCCCCTGCTAGCATGTTTTGAAGGGCCAAAATTTGCTAGAGCTATTTCATTTCTGGACATGTATAAAAACATGTGAAATATAGAATTTTCTCCTCGTTGGCAAGATTCCAAAGAGATTCACAGGGCTTCTTGTGGTGCTATATTTACAAATATTCATCTAAGTGAAACAGATAGTGAGCACTCAAGTGCATTGTGCTGACTCAAATTGGTTGTAATAATTGTAACCAGGCCAGCTTATAAGTAAAATATGGCACTAGAACACAATAAAAGTGTTTCAGGGCTTTGCAAAATGCAATAGTTCTTATTTCAAAGTGCCATGCTTAAAGAGATATTATTTAGTATCATGAGTAACAAGAAATAGGTGAAACAAAATGGAAAAATGTAGGAAGCCTATGACTTCCTGGCAGTAAGACTTATTTAATAGTGAAGTATATTCTGCCAAGAAAAAGAAATTCATATTGAACAAAGCATTGAAAAACAGCCTAGACAATGCACTAGGAAACGTGAAATTCTTCCCAGGCAACAGGGAAACAAAAGGACTACCCAAACTTAATATACTCTCAGTGCTCCAGAACCCCATTTCACCCCGTTTCAGCATTATAGGTCCTACTGTTTCTTTTTTTTTTTTTTTTTAATTTTTTGTTGTTGTTGTTGTAGATGGACACAATATCTTTATTGGTCCTACTGTTTCTAAAGAAATCATTTCTTCCTATACATATTCAGTGCAGGAAACTGTTAAATACAAAATCCTGCACAAATTAGATATCAAATTGCTATAGTACATAATGAAGGTGGAGGTGATAAAACTTCTAAGTAATTTGGGCTGAACATGCAGCCTGTAATGAATCTCTGAGATTTGCCATTGTCAGACCCTACCTCATTTCTCTCTGCCTTCTTTTCCCAGCTTTCCATAGTTTGGTCCACAATTTGTTTCAACCTTGTCTTTGTCCTTAGGCAAATTCAAATAACTGCCCTACCACTTCTTCCCTTGTACCAAATCTGTAAGGACTTAATATTAACTCCACTAACAAGCAAGGTCTCTAGGGATTCTATGGCTACTATTGTACTCATGGGTTCCTTATCCAGAGCCTGAGATCTCTGCTTATTCTTTCTTACTGCTCATAAGTGATCAACCATGACTGTGCGTGCCTTATGCTCAAGTCCCCAGTAATGCTGGCTTTTTCTACTTTATCACCCATGACCCTAGAGCCTTGTTTTTATGGACTAAGTTCTAAAAACAGAGCGCTCCCCCAATGTCTCTCAGGACCCCGCCTAAAAGACAAAGTTTTGTTTCTTTGCAAGAACACTGCCTTATTATAGGAGACTCTATTAAGGCAATTTACAAACACCTGGGACCAAGTTTGCCTCAATAGGTAAGATGATAGTGGCCCTTGATTTTAAATATATTTGCCCAATTCTTTCAAACAAACTTTTTCATATTTGGATCTTATTTTGTTTAACTATCCAACAAGAATATCTTAGATTACAAAATTAATCTAAACAGTAACAAATGTGTTATACTCCACATGATTGTGAAATCTGGAGGAGTAATCTGAGGTGTAGATATAAATATAGATATCATCCTGCATACATGGTAGTTGAAGGCTTGGGAACTGATTCACTTGTCTAAAGACAGAATATAATTTGCAAAGAAAACTGTACCTAGACCACATTGAGATTGCATTGAGGGAGAGATGATGAGCAGACTGAGAAAACACAAAAGAGTTGAGGAAAAGTAGAATTCGAAGGAACAGAGAGAACGGTCCAAAGTATGTTAAAGATAAGAAATGTCCATTGATTTCACAACATGGTATAATGGTGACCTTAGCAAGAACTGGTCTATGGGGAAATCTTACTGAAATGTTACCACAAGAATTTAAAGCTACATGATATTTACTGGAAGTGCTTTTAGCAGCCTCAAAGAAAAAAATCTTATCTGAAGGCTATTTAAATATCAATGGGGAATGAATGCCTGCATAGATTGTTCTACACTCCTATACTGGAATGCAATGCAGTTGTTGAAAGTGATCAAATCTATGTATGATGATATTGGAAGGATGTCCAGATAGATAAGGGAAAAAGCACACTACGAGCAGTATAAATAGCGTGATCCATCTTTGTAAAAACTGTATATGTAGATAGATTTATGTAACTGTATAAACAGAGAAAATTGAAAAGAATTTGTGTTCACCAAAGTTTTAATGGTAAGTTCTTGGGAGTGATTATAGCTATAATCACTATTATATATGAATTATATGTGTCTTCATGAACAAAAGCAGGACAGTGAAACCATTGGCGATTTATAATTTAAATTATAAATTTAAAGTTTAATTTTAGGAAAGAGGAATAAGTCATTACCAGTACATTGTTTATTGTTTTAATTAATATGATTAAAAAATGAATGAATTGCGAAGTGGTGGGAGGAGGAGGATGGGGAGGGTAAAACTTAAAGGGTAAGATTATAAATATTTGTACTTTTTGTGTACCTCAAATTAAAAAAAAATTAAAACTTGTTCATGTGCTAAATCTCCCGTTCACTTTGTGGTATAAAGCATTAGTTTATATAAACCTAACCCAATATAAAAGCTGAATGTATAAAATAACTGTTTCTACAAGTATATCAGACAAATATATAATGTCACAATAGGCCAAGAAAGTTCAGTTAGCATGGTCACTATTTGGAATCTCTTTTGAGGTACAAAACAATTATTTTATGAATAAGTCAAATATTAACATATTCAAAGTGTTAGACTTCCTTATAAACACTTCATCTAATTTGAAATTTTGTATATACTTATCAACTGAAGATCTATGCCTAGTGAGTACTCTGCTGGGTTAACAATTTTGTTTTATTTACTTTATTAATGAGTAAGTTCTATCTTAAATCAAACAATGATGAAAACCAGTCCAGAATTCATGAACCCGTTAATTTCCCTTTACTTTGGCAGGTGTATGGTGTGTGTGCATGCGTGTGTGTGTGTGTGTGTGTGTGTGTGTGTGTTTTGGGGGGATGAATCTACATATAAATATATATTATGTATCTATTTTAATTTTGCATATGTATAAAAATAATGTTTACACTTTCATATTGAGGAATGCAGTATGTCAATACCATGTGCAAACTAGGAGTTTTTAAAAAAACTTCATGTGTATATATCTACATAGTTATATAGGAAATGATAAATTGATTAGCTTATACATTATTCCCAAATAGAATTCTCAATATTTGCTTATTCATACAAAAATAGAACAGCCATATCCATTTTAATATTTTTATTCACTAAATTTCATACCATTTCCAAATGTTATCAAATATAAGATAAAATTTAAGCAGATATGATGTACAAGATATTTTAAATGTTTTTTTTTTTCATGTTCATCACCTTGGGTTTAATTTTAGGAAAGAGGAATAAGTCACTACCAGTACATTGTTGTTTATTGTTTTAATTAATATGATTAAAAAATGAATGAATTGCAGAACAAGCTGAAAATTCTAGGAAGACATTCAATATATATACAAAGTATATTTTTCTATCAGTTGCAGTTAGTCTCATAAGTAGTTCAAGTATTCAATAAAATATATAAAACATCCTTGACCAAAGTCGGCTAAATTTGCATACTTTGTAATTTAATAGTAACTTATTAACTTGAATCACTCTCCAGAGTGATTAAATTAAACAATCTGAAGTAAGAAAGGACATTAAGGGCAGAGAAGTTTAAAAGTGTTTTTTCTTATTCATATATAATTCACTAAAATTCTTTTCCACCATTTAATATTTATACTTTGAACATAAACATAATTTATAATCATAATGTATGAAGGACCACAGAAGCACACACAAAGAATAATTGGATTTCTAAAAAGACCCAAGAGTAAATATTGATTTTTGATAATTTGATACCTAAGGATCATTTAGAATGTATGAATATATTTGTTTTATTGTTTTTCCACTCTAGCTCTTAGAAGTTAAACCACTGTTCCAAGCACAAAATCTTAAAAAATAATTGTGAGATTCTGAAAAGTTTAGAAATGCAACACTAACACCTAATTTTATTTTATTTTTTTAATTTTTTTTAGTATAGATGGACACATCTTTATTTTATTTATTTTTATGTGGTGCTGAGAATTGAACCCAGTGCCTCACATGTGCGAGGCAAGTGCTCTGCCACTGAGCCATGCGCTCTGCCACTGAGCCACAACCCCAGCCCCCAAACACCTAATTTTAAACATAGACATTGTATTTATCTATGTGAGTTACAGAGTAGAAGTAATAAACATTTTTTGGTCTATCATCCTTCCTTTAGACACTGTCTAATTGTCTCAAAGATCTTAGCTGTTGGGGCTGGGGTTATGGTGCAGTGGTAGCGTGCTCGCCTAGCACGCTGGAGGCACTGGGTTCGATCCTCAGCACCACATAAAAATAAAACAAAGATATTGTGTCCACCTACAACAAAAAATAAATATTAAAAAAAAAGATCTTAGCTGTTTTATTTTTTAGTATCTCGTGATGATTTCATAACCGTCCTTGTAACCCATTCCAGTATTTAAAATTCTGTTTTCTCAGGAAGAACTTCTCTAGGATAAATGAGATAGATTATAGTTACGAATGACTAAAAAACATTTAAAATATTCGTTCTTGTTTGGGGGAAAAAACCAGATATTCTCTCAGGAAATTTCACTGTCCTGAGACTAAGAGAGAAAGGGATGGAATATGAAGATTGAAGTCTTACAGGACAGCCCCTCAAGGGCAGTACTGTCCTCTATGAATGCAAACGAGGCTCACAGTTGCTTCCAAGTCACCCCAAAGAGCTCTCCTAGACAGAATTTCAAGAAAGGTTGCTTCAATTAGTGACCTTTTAAAGAATCAAGTACTTGATCTCCCTACCTTTTTTGGCTTCCTCTATCTTATCAACCCAGAGATCTCACCAGCATAGAAAACAAGGGAAAACACTTTGAAAGTGTAAAACATTATAGAAATTTAATGTCTTTCTTGTTTATTATTGTCTCCAGATGTGTCCCCTGAACTTTCATCTTTCCTTTCTTCTACTATGGCCCTTACTACGTTTACAAACCCCTGGAATTGGGAGTTATTTCTAGAAGACCATGTTCTGTAATAGATAAACCCTAGCAATCCAAATCATCATTCATTGTTATATTAACATGGCCCTGCTCTTTTCTATTTGCATTTAAAAGAAAAGTTCTTTTTAGAAAACATTTTTAAGGGCTGAGGTTATGGCTTAGTGGTAAAGTGCTTGCCTAACATGTATGGGGCACTAGGTTCAATCCTCAGCACAACATAAAAATAAATAAGATAAAGGTCCATGGACAACTAAAAAATTTCTTTAGTATACCTTTATTTTATTTATATATTAATAAATATCTTTATTTTATAAAGGTAAATAAATAATTTATTTTATTTATTTATAAATACAATACTTTTATTTTATTTATTTATTTTTATGTGGTGCTGAGGATCGAACCCAGTACCTCATACATGTGAAGCAAGCACTCCACCACTGAGCTATAATCCCAGTCCCTAAAAAGAAAACTTCTTGAACTAAAATCTTATATAAAAACATCTTGGTAAGAAGGGAAGGTGAATTTTTTTTTTTTCCAGAAAAGTGGGTCTCATTAATAGTTTACTTCTGGCAATGAGGAACTAGGAAAGGAAGCATTATCTTTATAAAAGGCACTAACTGGTCTGTGTGAAAAAAAGCTAGACTGAGTATTTTAAGATGAGCAGGCTGGTAAATTAGTTCGTATTTTATTCCTTTTCAACTTCTTATTTAGTGTTTGGTTCCTGTAGTTACTTAACAAACAGTTATTTATATGTTAAGGAAAATAAAGTTAGTTATATATTTCTCAGTGCTAATAAAAATTGATGCTGAAAGTCTGACAAAGAAAACAGATGGTCCTCCTAAAATCCATCAAATCTCTCTGCAGCCATGCCTTTTTCCCTGGATCTGACAGATTTTATAGTTTGATATAATTTATGACTAATATCATTGACACAAAAGAAGCACCAAATTGATCCTCTCTGGAAGAAAAATCTAGAGCATTCTCTCACACTTATATTACTTGTTCATTATAATTCAGAATATGAAGATGACAGACTTCTGACCTGCAGATCAAAAGAATATCTGATTTCTAGCCCCAGATTTACCACTAAAAATCCCAGAGCAAAGCACTCCATCTTTCTTACTGCAGATTCTGATTCAATAGATCTAGGGTGGAGGCTAAGACAGCATTTCTAAAAACATTATCTGATGATAAAGCTGCTCCTTAAACCACCCCTAGAGCAGCAAGTCCTTAAGGCATCTAACCCATATACATAGATGATAATAGCAGTTATATTTGTTATACAGTTCGCCTATGTGAGTAAAAGATGAGAAAAATGTTTGGAAAGTAAAGAACTATGGACATTTATATCACTTAAAATATTAGTATTTCACTTTTAAAATAAACCCAATGTGAAAATTCGATCTTGAAAAATAGATAAAAAATGAAATACTTTACTTTTCTAGAAAATTGTTTGATATATGAGATATTATTGTGGTTTTCAATTATTGATATCCCCTAATGATTTTAAGGTGACTAACTGAACATTAATGCATGATTTCTCACAAGAACTATTATCACAGAAAGCTTTGTATGCCAGTAATTTACTATAAACTTAAATGATATTTGCAGTCAGATTCTACTTAATCCTTAGATGATTATTCAATTTCTTTCTGTCTGATTTAAAGTCTTAAATGAACTCAGTTCAAAGAACAAATTTCACCATTTTTTCACTGAGTGAATTGAATGGCAGCTGTAGCCCTTTGTATGAGTGGAGTGCAAACATTTATGATTGGACTAAAAGAAGTCACACAATAAATGTAACAAACTAGAAATAATAAAGTCTACTGTTTTAGAAAAGTAAATGTCTTTTTTTTTTTTTTTTTTTGGTACTGGAGATTGAACTCAGGAGTACTCAACCACTGAGCCACATCCCCAGCCCTATTTTGTGTTTTATGTAGAGACAGGGTCTCACTGAGTTGCTTAGCACCTTGCTGTTGCTGAGGCTGGCTTTGAACTCACGATTCTCCTGTCTCAGCCTCCCAAAGTGCTGGGATTACAGGCTTGCGCCACCGTGCCCGGCTGAAAAGTAAATGTCTTAATAAATGTTTTGCAAATTATTTACAAGGGCAATATTTTTTGCTAGTCTGAAAATTTTCTTATATAAGTCAGAACTTATTTAGATATATTCAAAATAGTTCTAAATTGGTGGACAATATGAAGCCAAAATCTATAGGTTGATGAAGAGTCTAGGAGAGAAGTGGGAGAGAGAGGAAGAGGGAGGGAGAGAGAGAGCACTAATATAAGGATTGTTTTTTGCCAATCTCTGTAATTCTTACAAATTTACATTGAGGGGCTGGGGTTGTGGCTCAGGGGTAGAGCGCTTGCCTAGCATGTGTGAGGCACTGGGTTCGATTCTCAGCACCGCATATAAATAAATGAAAAAATAAAGGTCCATCAACAACTAAAAAAAAAATTTTTTTTTAATTTACATTGAGCCAGTGAATCTAAGGATGAAAGTAGTACATGGATTATTTAGGCTGGTAAGCAGAGAAACTGGAAAGAAACCACAAATGTCTTGAACATTGAGAACTAGGAGTTGGCATAAATTATCGTTAAGCTATATCTAAAAATCGCACCATCAGTTTGAATGATTTTGTAATTTGGCTGCTGGACAGAAAAATAGAAAATGAAGTTAAAAACCAGTTAATATTAAATTATTATATACTGAAAAGTGATTTCCATAAGTTGCCATTTAAAGAAGAAAAATATATACATCCTAGCTATCTTAGTTGATCCAAATAGCAATAGCCTGGCAATTTCGCCCTACTCCTTTTCTGTAATTGATCAGTTGGAAACATTTTGTAAAACATGGTCTTTTCTCTGTCTGATGTTAATAGTTTCTTGTTTATATGACCGAATATGGTATTGACTATAAAGACTATGTGAGATTTGGGTTTTATACTTCCATGTTTACAGTAACATAGCAAGGATTAGCAGATGCCCTATATACTTTCTTGATTTATTGGGTAGTAAAATCAGAAACAAAGAAATAAAAGAAGTCAGAGATTTGATGACAGTATAGGGGCTTTTACTGAATCCAGTTTAGGAAGACAGTTAACTGCTTCCAAAAGTATTTATAAAAAGTCCTCGTCATAAACTGTATATTTGAACCATATTGACTAGATATTGAGAACAGTTTCATGTACAACAGATGTTTATAACATTCGTGATAGCCAAGGGTAGAAACAGCCCAAATATTTATCAATAAATGAATAAACTAGTTGTAGTATATACATACAATGGATATTATTCAGTCAAGAAAAAGAATAAACTCTTTTTCTTCTGTCCTCAATGGCTCCAGGAGCAGGGCCTTACGGTGCAGACATGGCCAAGTCCAAGAACCACACCATGCACAACGAGTCCAGAAAATGGCACAGAAATGGCATCAAGAAACTCCGATCACACAGATATGAATCTCTTAAGGGGGTAGACCCCAAGTTCCTGAGAAATATGTGTTTTGCCAAGAAGCACAAGAAGGGCCTGGAAAAGATGCAAGTAAACAATGCCAAGGCCATGAGTGCATGTTTCAGGCTACGAAGGCCCTTGTAAAACCTATGAAGGTTAAGCCCAAGATGGAAAAGGGTGCCAGCCGCAAGCTTGATCGCCTTGCCTTGCTTGCCCATCCCAATTCTCAGTAAGCATGCTTATGCCCACATGAGTTCTGTTGGCCAAAGGCCAAAACTCAAGCCTAAGCCCAAGCCCAGGCCAAGACACAGGCTGCAACTCCAGCTCCATCATCAGCTCTGGCTCCAAGTCCACTCCTGCTCCCAAAGGTGCCCAGGCTCCCAAGGGTGCCCAGGTCCCTGTGAAGACTCCATAGTAAAAGCCTCTGTAAACATGAGGGAAGAAGGACTGGTGTGACTCCTGAGCCCCTGTCTACAGAGACTGGTGTCCTCCCTTGCTGTTTGTACAAATAAATCCAGAGGCAGGGAAAAAAAAGAATAAAATAACATGATGATACATGTCTGTAATCCCAGCTACTCAGGAGGCTGAGGTAGAAAGACCACAAATTCAAGGCCAGCTTGGGCAACTTAGCAAGACTGAGTCTCAAAACAAACTTAAAAGGGCTGGGATATGGCTCAGTAGTAGAGTACCCCTAGGTTCAATCCCTAGTATTAAAAAATAAATAAAATAAAATACTGATACAAGCTACAATGTAGGTCAACCTCAGATACACTATGCTAACTAAATGAAGAGACACAAAATGGTCACATCCTGTATGAATTCCTCTATATGAAATACTCAGAGTAAGTAGTTTGCAGAGACAGAAAGCATGACGATGGTTAACAGGGGCAGGGGAAACAAAGAATGGGGACTGACAGGAATGGGATTTCCTTTTAGAGTGGTGAAATTTTTCCAACTAGAGGTGGTGATTGTGCAACATTGTGTATGTACTAAATGCACAGAATTGTTCTCTTTAAAATGGATAGTTTTATATTATGTGAATTTTGCTTTGATAAAAATAACATTTTGAGAGTGAACAAATGTACATGTAAGTAATTAATGCCTAGTTAGCACTCTGCCTGCATGATAGTAGGCTTTCAACCAACATCTGTAGAGCAATGAATGAATAACACCAGGGTTCTCTTGTTATAGTTTCTTTTAGATTTTTGGATTCCCCCCTTCTAGAAACAGTGGAACCAGAAGCAGCAGTAAAATCCTACCATTGAGAAAGGGGAGAATATTAGATAATAAATAGTTTAAAACTCCTTTTTACAGCTGAGAAACCTAAGACCCACAGATGTGACTGGCCCTAATGAATTAGATAACACAGTTAGTCTCATCGGCAGAGTAAAATAGAGGCCCCAGATTTCCGGCACTCCTTTTGTTATTCCTCCCTTCTTCAGCCATGACCCCAGGTCTCTGGGAAGGGTGGAGCTGGTGGAGGAGGAAAAAGTTGGCCAGACAACAGCTGTAATGAAGTTAGTTTACTCTTGTGGATCAGGACTCAGGCCATATTTGGGTGTGGAGGGAACACAGCTGTACTAAGAGGAGGAAAGGCAAAGTGGGTGGTAAATAAATTATCAAAAATCTAAAATGCAAAATGTCTCAGTGCTGGATGCAATTCTATTCTCAGGAGACAGATACCTACACTTATAACCCTTTTTCATAAGGGAAGTTATGTAACTTAAGAGGGGAAAGAAGGTATGTCTCATATAAGGCCAAGGAAAATAAATACATGTATCTTTCATATAAATTTATTAAACTCATTTGAATTTGATAGAATTTTAGGATTAAAGTCTATTTCAGAAGAAATTTGGCTAATGGTAGTATTAACACTTAATTTTGTAATAATACAGTTTATGTGGAAAGGTGAGTTCTTTTTTGATTCCCTACAAAGATACTATTTTAAAATTTCAGTTTCTTAAAAATCCATCATAGGGAGGCTTTTTAAAAATAAGACAGATCAGCCGAGCGCGGTGGCGCAAGCCTGTAATCCCAGCACTTTGGGAGGCTGAGACAGGAGAATCGTGAGTTCAAAGCCAGCCTCAGCAACGGCGAGGCACTAAGCAACTCAGTGAGACCCTGTCTCTACATAAAACACAAAATAGGGCTGGGGATGTGGCTCAGTGGTCGAGTACCCCTGAGTTCAATTCCCAGTACCAAAAAAAAAAAAAAAAAAAAAAGATCAGTGGCAAGAGATTGAAGTTATCATTAAAAGAAATACTAGCACATTCTTTTGTTAATGCAAGAAAAGTGAATTGAGCTTTTAAATTGCGCGCACGTGTGTGTGTGTGTGTGTGTGTGTGTGTGTGTGTGTGTGTGTGTTTTAAAGTTCAGTGCTGACGGAAATGTGCCAAGGACTGTAATACTAAGAAGTGGAATACAGCCAACTGCCTTTGGTTTGTAGAAGGCAAGCACGAGCCAAAGAATGCTCTCAGTATTGGTGGGAGGTTATTTGAACTTGAGGGGGTCAGCCTATTTGATGCCCAGAGCAGAAACAATGGTTCTCTGATAATTAGGATAGTAATCCCAGCAGGGGAGCCCATCATCTTTGTTTTCTTGTAGACAGAAGTGTCTCCAGGCTATGGCTTAATCTTTCCAGGACTTTAACTTTGAGGAAGCATGATATCTTTGTTAGAAGCAGATCTTGCATGCTTACTTAGCAAACTCTTCCTTCCATAAACAGACATTATAGAAGGTGAAATTCTAGGACTTGATGGTTGTTCAAGGCATCTCGTAAACCACAGCAGTAAGAACACTGCAAAATCACTAAGATGAATGTATACTTTTCATCAGTATACTGGTCTGTTTTTTTTTCTTTCTCTGTTCTGTTCTTTCTTTTTGGTATTTTTTTCCTTTTTTTTAATGTATTGTTATTTTATTTTCTATTTTTCTATTTCTCCAAACTCTTTCTTCCTCTCCAGTCTATTAGAATACTTTTCCAGGTTGGATTCTTTAAATATGTCTGCAATATTTCTTGTCCTGGCACTCTCTGACCTTAAATATCAAAACCAAAGCTAAATTCCCACTTTCAGATTTCTCTCTCTCCCCCCCCCCCCCCAATGCCATTCAACTCATTGGACACAGATTTGACCTTTTCCTAGGCCTAAAGTTGTTCGTTTTCTTCTATCATTTTATGATATTATCTCGGTGACCTTCTTTATTTTTTATTTATTTATTTATTTGTTTTTAATTTTTTTTTAGTTGTAGATGGACACGATATCTGTATTTTATTTATTTTTATATGGTGCTGAGGATCGAGCCCAGTGCCTCACGCACGCGAGGCAGGCGCTCTACCACTGAGCCACAATCCCAGCCCCGGTGACCTTCTTTATTGATGTGACCCTCTAATATCCTCTTTTTCGTTGATAAAAATTCAACAGTTTTTACTATTAACAATTCTTTCGACAGTGACTATAAAACTTGAATTTTAGTGACTTATATATATTCCTAATTTATTGTTATTGCTTGAATTAATCTATTTCTAACATTTAATTTGCCTTCTATTTCTGCAAATTTAGCTCTTAGATAAAACCAGACCTCTTCATTGCTCAGGTAACAGTTATCTATGTCCTCGGGCATAAAAGAACATGTTGATGTCTTTTTGCAGCTACTCATATCTAGACTTGTCTCATTCCAGAATTTCCTTGGCACTTTGGACTTGAAAGTAGTGGGATAAGCTGAGTTCTCTACTGCAGATGCTTTTCTGACTCACAATAAACAACAAAATTTTGGGAGGAAAATGTCATGAAAGCAAAAAATCTTAGAAATAGTGGAAAATAGTTTTTTTATTTTTTTTAAGGCAACAGGTTAAGGAAAAAATGAACAATAAGATGGCAAACATGAGAGATTCACTTTGCTTATTTAGAGTGGCAGCAAGGGTCTAAATGCACATGCCTTGCATTTAGGGCTAGATTTGTGGGGAGGCCTTTAATATGCTCAGAGAAACACTTAGGTTCTTTTTCAGTAAATGACTTTAGAGATGAATAGTCTAATGAAGAAGAATAAAAATACTTGGAATTTTCAGAAGCCCTCCTCATTTTTCTCTCTCCTTCCCCTTCTTTTTCCCCTTCACCTTCTCCTTCTCCTTTTTACAGGGCTTGAGCCCAGGGCCTTGTGCATGGTAGCAAGTACTCTACCACTGAGCTGTACCCCCAGCCTACAGAAATTCTTTTCTTAATATTAAATTACTCTAATACACATTGACAAGGACAGGTTGCAAAGAAGAAAAACAAAAATTCTGGAGAAATAATTGGAATTGAAAAAAAATCAAGTCAGTGACCAAGGTAATTCTAAAATTTAAGGTCTTTATTTCAGAAAGTTGACAATTATTTGGTAAACAGAGGAAGTATAGACTGCCAATAAAACGTCCTATTTTCCTGTATCATCCTAACTAAATCTTTAGGCCTTAAACTATGCACATAAAATCAATTAGCTAGACACAGATTCTGAACAAATGTATATAACCAAGCTGTGATGGTTCCTTTTATGTGTCAACTTGATTGAGCTAAGGGTTACCTGGAAAGCTAGTAAAATATTATCTCTGGGTTCATCTGTGAAGGTGTTTCTGGATTTTGAATTCATAGACTAAGATCTGCTTTCCCCAATGTGGTCAGGCATTATTCTAAACATTCAGAATTCTCCAGATGGCAGATGGCTGATTGTGGGGTTTCTCAGTCTCCATAATTGCATGAGCTGATTCCCATAATGATATCCATTATGAGAATATTAATAATATATATTATTATTATTGGTCCTGTTTCTCTGGAGAATCTTGATTTAATCAAGCCAATGTTCATTCTCTATAATATAGGGGGGAATACAACATATTTCATAAATATTTTAGTATTAAGATTTTTACTTGAAAGATTTCCAAAAATGAAAGATTTCATAAAAGAATAATTATGCTAATAATACTTATTTATATTATAAAAATGAATATATATCAGGGTGGCTGTCTAATCTTTGTTAATATATAATGTTATGTAGAGTATAAATTACCTTGGTTTATCTATAAAGCCAAGGGAAGTCTGTGTTTTTAACATTTACATAACTTTTAAGTTGAATGTTGTCAATTACGTGCCAGCAAAAGTATAATGAAAATGACAACATTGTATGAATTACTCTAAGAGGATAATAGTGGGAAAGAACTGAAACTTAAGATAATAGTAACATATACAGAGAAGAGAATGAGATATTTATATCATTATGTAAATGTATAACGCATAAAATAGTCTTTCCTTAATTAACATAAATTGCAGACTGAATAAATTACTAATTCAGTGTAAATGAGCTGGCTGTATAACTAGTTACTTGACGTTCAGTTATTTTGCACGTTTAATTCCATTTTGTTCTTGGTTAAGAACAAATGTGAAATTTAATATTTTTAAACAAATCCTTTGGGAAACAATTGGCTTCCCAGAAATTACAATGAAGCCAGGCACTGTAGCACACACCTCTAATCTCAGCAACTCAGGAGGCTAACACAGGAGAATCAAAAATTAGAGGCCAGCCTGGACAACTTAGCAAGACCCTGTTTCAAAACAAAAGGTAAAAAGGGCTGGGGATGTAGCACAGTGGTTACAGAGCACCCTGGATCTAATCACCAGTACTGGGGGGAAAAAAATGTACAATGAAAAGGTAAATTAGACATATAAAAGAATGCTAAATAAGAACCAGTTATTTAAGAGTTTGATTACCTAAAGAGTTAATGTCTTCTGAAACATATTTTTCATTACAATTTCTCTTGCCTAATCAAATTTCTACTTATTAGATGAACTCATTCTCCTTATCCTTGGCCCATGATTGATGGGGAAATTGCTTTCTATTTTATTATTCTTAGTGATTATCTTACTTACTACAGTACGAATTTGTGATTTATCAAAATATGATGTTTATTACTTCTTTTACCTTCTTCTCAGAACGTGCTATAATTTTAGAAAACTGTAACAATATTTATCTTCCTTCTAACCACTATACTCTTGTTCCATATTTTTTCTCCCTACTTTAAAGACCAAAAGTCATTATTATCACTATTTGTGCAATAAATACTCATTTAGATATATCCAAATGTTTTAATTTTGTTGCTTTCATTTCTATTAAAATCTCCAATTGGGATTTTTTTTCCTACCTAAAGAATATTCTTTAGTGCTCCCTCTAGTGTATATGTGCAAGTGACTGATTCTGTCAGTTTTGTCTGAGAATGTCCTTATTTCCTCTTCATTATTAAAAAATACTTTCATGTATATAGATTTCTGCTTCAGTCATGATTTTTTTTTCCCAATGCCTTGCGGTTATCATACCATCATCTTCTGGTTTCCATCGTTGCTATTGAGAAGTTAGCTATTGGCTATTGGCTCTTAGTAAATTACTGTCATTAGCCATGCAACAAGTTGAGTCTATGATGGACAACATATATGATGGTGGTCCCATTGGATTATAATAAAGCTGAAAAATTCCTATCACCTAGTGGTGTTCTAGCTGTCATATCACTTTAGTGCAATGCATTGCTCATGTGTTTGTGGTAATGCTAGTGGAAACAAACCTGTGTTGCCAGTCACATAAAAGTATAAAACATATAATTATGTACAGGACAATGTACTTGATAATAATAATAAATGACTGTTACCGGTGTACATATTTACTAAACTATACTTTCTAATCATTATTTTAGAATGTATTCTTTTTACTTATCTTTAAAAAAAAAAAAAGTTAACTGTAAAACAGACTCAGGCAGGTCTTTCAGGAGGTATTCCAGGACATGGTATTATTATCATAGGAGATGACAGCTTCATGTGTGCTACTGCCCCCAGTGGGACAAGATGTGGAGGTTGAACACGGAGACATTGATGATCTTGATCCCATGTAGGACTAGGCTAGGTACATTTGTATCTTTGTTTTTAACCAAAAGTATCAAAGTAAAACTTAAAAATTGAAAAACAGGAAAAAGCTTATAGAACAAGGATAAAAGAAAGAAAATATTGCCTGACTTGGCGGCACATGCCTGTAATCCCAGAGATTTAGAAGACTGAGGCAGGAAGATTGCAAGTTCTAGCTCAGCCTTAGGAATTTAGCAAGGCCCTAACCACCTGAGCAGGACCCTGTCTCAAAATAAAAGGGCTGGGGATGTAGTTCAGTAGTAAAGCACCCCTGGGTTAAATCCCCAGTACCAATTACCAAAACCACAAAACAAAGAAAAATATTTTTGTATGCCATAAAATGTGTTTGTGTTTGAATTTAAATGTTATCACAAAAAAGTTTAAAATAATTTAAAAGTTTCTAAAGTGAAATTACTAAGATTTCATCTCATTCTAGTCAGAATGGCAGTTATACAAGTAACAATAAGTGTTGGTGAGGATGTGGGGAAAAAGGCACACTCTTCCATTGCTGGTGGGAATGCAAATTGGTGCAACCAATCTGGGATGCAGTATAAAGATTCCTTAGAAAATTTGGAATGGAACCACCATTTGACCCAGTTATCCTACTCCTTGGTCTATACCCAAAGGACTTAAAAACAGCATACTACAGTGACACAGCCACATCAATGTTTATAGCATTGATGTATATATAGCATATATAGCACAATTCACAATAGCTAACTTGTGGAATCAACCTGGATGAATAGATGAATGGATAAAGAAATTGTGGTATATATACACAATGGAATATTACTCAGCATTAAAAGAGAATAAAATCATAGCATTTGCAGGTAAATGGATGGAATTGGAGAATATTATGCTAAGTGAAGTAAGCCAATCTCAAAAAACCAAAGGCCGAATGTTTTCTCTGATAATTGGATGATCCATAATGGGGGTAGTGGGGGGAGCATAGGAGGAATGGAGGAAATTTGTATAAAGGGGAGGGAGGGGAAGAGAAGGGTGCATGGGGATAGGAAAGATGGTGGAATGAGATGGACATCATTACCCTAGGTACATGCATGAAGACATGAATGGTATACAACCAGAGAAATGAAAAATTGTGCTCCATATGTGTACTATGAATTGAAATGGATTCTGCTGTCATGTATAACAACTTAGAACAAATTAATTAATTAAATAATTTTTAAAAAAAAGATGATACTGGGAAAAATAAAAATAAAAAACTAAAGTGAAGTTACAATAAGCTAAAGTTAATTTATTATTGAAGGAAGAGAATATTTTTAATAAATTTACTGTAGCCTAAGTGTACCCTGTTTATAAAGTCTTCATTAATATCTTAGGCCTTTCCATTCACTCACCACTCACTCACTGACTCATTCAGAGCAACTGCTAGTCCTGCAAGCTCCATTCTTTGCAAATGCACCATATAGAGGGGTACCATTTTTCATTTATGCTTTATCTTTCTTAGGTTTAGATATGATTAGCTAAAGAATACTTACCATTGTGCTACCATTGCCTACAGTATTCAATGCAGTAACATGCTATACAGATTTGTGGCCTTGGAGCAATAGGCTATACCATACAGCCTAGGTATGTAGTAGGCTACACTATCTATGATTGTGTAAGTATGCTCTTTGGTCTTCATACTATGATGAAATTGCCCAAAGATATACTTCTGAGAACACAGTCCTCTTGTTAAGTGACAGATAATAGTATTGTTCCTTGAAATGTATTAATCTGTCTTTTTTCCCACTCATGGCTCTTGTCCTCTTTCCCCATCCCCACTGAATTTTAATATCTTCTACTTATATTTTCATAATTCTTCTGCAATGGATGTGATTTCTTATGGTTTATACTGTTTAGGATTTTTAGGGATTCTTGAATGTTTAACATAATTTTCACCAATTTGGGGACAATTCTTTTCAGAAAAGCTGTTACTTCTTCAGACACTGCCTCTTAGTATCTTTCCTTTTCTTCTAGGATTCCAAATATATCTATTATTTTTCCCTAGGTTCAATCCCTAGTATCATCAAAATATGATTTCTGGATATATCTTAATAATAGTATAAAATGTTATCCATAAAAAAGACTAAAAAAAATGAGTCTGAATTTGATTAAGCTTATAACCAAACTACCAGTTTACAGAAAATAGAAGTAGCACTATTCAGTTAGCAATCTTGGCTTTATTCTTTTTTTTCTAAAAATCAATATATTTAATTCCAGAGAAGGGTTCTGTCTTAGCTTGGATTCCATTCCTACTATTTGGTCTAATTTCTTGGAAAAGGGGTTGATGAAACTACAGTAGGTAATTGTCACATACACATCCCTACAACCAGTGATAGTGACAAAACAATTGGCAGTTGTGTCAGAGTTTGTTGGAAAGTGGAGGAAATAAGGAAGAAAGCACCAGGTATGTGCCACAAACAATAGAGTGGAAAGACGTCTTTTTACATAATATTTTACTATATGCCTAAAGTAAGGGGAAAAAGAATTATTCAATGAATTACCTAGGATAGTTGCTTAGCAGTTTGATTTTTTTTTTTTACTTCTGTCTAAACATCAGAATGAACTTCGAAGATCAGAATTAATGTTGGAAATAATTAAACTATAATAATCTAAAAGGAAAATATATGAATCATTTTTGAGCTATCAATAGAAAATTCAAAGAAATACCACAAAACAGTAAATGTGTTTTTTCTTCTCAAGTGATTTTAAAGCAATTATATGATTCTAAATATGCATTTTTGTGTGTATATGTAAAATATATGTTTCAATATATATTTAAAGTGTGTGTAAAACATATCATTGAGCCAATAACATATAAAAATATACTTGCCAATATCCCTTATTAGTATAGAGACAAAAAAATCCTCAGTAACATACTAGGAAAATGAATCCAACAGCATATAGAAAGGATTATAAACTATGACTAAATGAGATTTTATTTTTTATGAATTTGATTGTTATCCTTGCACAGAGGCCATGATAATCTTCTCTATATCATTCCAATTTTAGTTGTATGTGTGCTGATGAAGCAACCACCCAAGTGTGATTTATCCCAAGGATGCAAGTTTGTTTCAACAAATGAAAATTAATTAATGTAAGAAAAATATATGAATAGAGTAGAGGGGAAACACAAGATCATTTCAATAATCACAGAAAAATCATTTAACAATCCAGAATCATTTTATGATATTAAAAAAACCAACAAACTATGACTAGAAAGGAACTTTTTCACCTTCACAAAAGGAATTGATGAAAACCTTCAGCTAATACCACATTTAATGGTGAAAGACAAGATGCTTTCCCCATAAGACTAATAAAAAGGCAGGCATATTCACTCTTGCACTTTCATTCAGGGAAGAATGGAAAAGAAGTAAAATTATCTTTATTCTCTAAAATAAGATATTGTGTATAAGACCTAAAGAACTCACAAAAAAATTTAGATCTAATAAATGAGTTCAGCAAGTTTGAAGGATATAAGATCAATATACAAAAATCAATAGTATTTTTCTACTCTTGCAATAAACAATCCAAAAATGAAATTAAGAAAACTATTTCATTTATACTAGCATCAAAAAGAATAAAGTACTTAGGAACGAATTTAACAAACAAAAAATGTATTTTGAAAACTATAAAACTTTGTTGAAAGATATTAAAGATTTGAAGAAATGAAAAGATTCATGCTCATGGATCAGGAGACTTAATATTGTCAAGATGGCAGTAATCTACAAATTGATTTATGAATTTAATACAATTACTCTCAGGATCTAACTGGCTTCTCTGAAGAAATTAACAAGTTTATCCTAAAATTTATATGGAAACTTAAGGGACCTACACCAGGTAAAACAATCTTGAAAAAGAACAAAATTGGAGGACTCTTCCAATTTCAAAACTTACTAAAGGGCTTCCGATAAGTAGATGCTAATCCATAATGGGGGCAGGGGGAGACAGGGGATGAGAGGAGAAACTTTGGACTGGGCAAAGGGGAGGGGGGAATGGGAGAGGCTATGGCAGTAGGAAAGATGGTGGAATGAGACCGACATCATTACCATAGGTACATGTATGAAGACACCAATGGTGTGAATCTACTTCATGTACAACCAAAGAAGTGAAAAATTGCGCTCCATTTGTGTACAATGAATTGAAGAGCATTCTGCAGTTGTCTGCTGTCATGTATAACTGATTAGAACAAATTAAAAAATAAACAGGGCTGAGGTTGTGGCTCAGTGGCAGAGTGCTCACCTAGCACGTGTGAGGCACAGAGTTCGATCCTCAGCACCATATAAAAAATAAATAAATAAATAAATAAATAAATAAAATAAAATTATTGTGTCCATCTACAACTAAAAAAATTTTTTTTAAAAATAAATAAACAGGGGCTGGGATTATGGCGCAGTGGTAGCGTGCTTGCCTAGCACGCATAAGGCACTGGGTTTGATCCTCAGCACCACATAAAAATAAAATAAAGATATTCTGTCACCTACAACTAAAAAACAAATAAACGTTTAAAAAATAAATAAATAAATAAACAAATACTTTCTACAGGGCAACAGTAATCAAGACAGTGTAGTGCTTACATAAGGATAAATATATAGACCACTGAAGTGGAATTGAGAAACTACTCTAAACCCTTCCCTTTACAGTTGGTTTATTTCCTACCAGAATGCCAAAACAATTCAATGAGAGAAAGAAAAGTTTTTCAACAAATTGTTCTGGGATAACTCTATAGCCACAGGCAAAGAATGATTTTGGACTCCTACTTCAGATCATATACAAAAATTAACTCAATCAGGAGGTAGGAGGAGGAAGGGTGGGAGTACTGGAGAGTGATATTGGCCAAATTATGTTGTCATATTGTGTGCATGTACAAATAGGTAACAACAAATCCCACCACTATGTACAACTATAAAGTACCAATAAAAAAAGTGAAAAAGGGGACTGTGGTTGTAGCTCAGTGGCAGAGTGTTTGCTTTGCACATGTGAGGCACTGGGTTTGATCCTCAGCACCACATAACAATAAATAAATTAAATAATGGTATTGTGTCCATCCACAACTGAAAAAAAAAAAAGAACATAAAAAGGTAAAAAAATAAATTTTAAAAATTAACTTGAAATGGATCAAATACTTAAATGTAGGAGCTAAAATGATAAAATGTAATAGCTACAATTCCCCTAATCTTAGGAGAAAAGATAAATGTTCATGACTTTGACTCAGCAGTTCTCTTAGATATGACACTAGACACGTGAACAACAACAAAAATAGATAAATAGGACTTCATCAAAATTACAAACATTTGTGTGTCCAGGAATACTCTCAAGAAAGTGAAAAGACAGCTAACAGAATGGGAGAAAGTATTAGCAATTAATACATTGGACAGGGACTTTTATCTAGAATAGGAAAATTTCTCCTATAATAATAATAGAAAGAAAAGTGGCTCAATTTAAAAATGGGCAAATTATATTAATAGATATTTCTCCAAAGATTATATACAAGAAGTACTTGAAATGGTGCTCAAGATCAGTAGTTATCAGTGAAAAGTAAATAAAAACCACAATGACATACCACTTTACACCCATTAGAATGACTAGTACCAAAAAGATAGACAACTATAAATATTAGCTAGGATGTGGAGAAATCACTCATATAATGCTGGTGAGAATGTAATGCTGAAGTTACTTTGGAAAACAGTCTGGTAATTGCTCAGAATTAACATGGAGCAATTCCACTCTTAGGTATATATTCGAGAGAAATTAAAACATGTTCACACAAAAATTTTTCGTAAGAACCAAAATATAGAAACAACTCAATGTCCATCAACTAATGAATGTATAAACAAAATTTCCATACAAATATCCATACAATGAAATATTATTTGGCCATAATAAGGAATACTGATGCACGCTATACCATGGGTAAAGTTCAAGAACATTATGCTAACAGTCATGAAAGACCACATGTCACATGATTCCATTTTTATAGAGGCAGAAAGTAGATTAAAGTTTACCTAGAGTGGGAGTATGGGGTGACAAGATCAAAGGATGATAGCTAAAGGATATAGAATTTCTTTTTATAGGAAGGCTTCTAAAATTGATTGCAGGGCTGGGATTGTAGCTCAGTGGTAGAGCGCTTGCCTCATATGCATGAGGCACTGGGTTCAATCCTCAGCCCCACATAAAAATAAACAAAAATAAAGATATTGTGTCCATCTACAACTAAAAATATTAAAAATAAATAAATAAAATTGATTGCAGTAATGTCTGTACATATCTATAATAGATAAATTGCATGTGATATCACTTTAGTATTTTTATTTGATTTAATTATTTTATTGTTTTGTATGTGGTGCTGAGGATCAAACCCAGTGCCTTATGCATGCTAGTCAAGTGCTCTACCACTGAGTCACAACCTCAACTCTGAGTATATTTTAATAAAGTTGTTGCCAAAAATTTTTAGATTTTGAAATATGGGCCTTTTTCAGACTGACATACCACTGTTAGATCCATAACTTCTGTGCAGGAAGTGATAATGGTAAATTTAGTTATGCCCTGAAAATCTAAAGAAAGCAAAATATGGCAGTGGTGGGGTAGGCAAAAGAGTCTGTACTTACTTGGGATTATACTAAAGGAAAGGAAATACATGTAAAAATGAGCTTTAACTTATTGCCTGTACACTTAGTGATAGAAAATGGATTGGTAATTTTTGCTACTTATTTAGTTTAGCTGAATGCACCAGGAGAGACTTTAATCCAGTAAAATAATATATTCCCAGAGGTTTGGAAACATATTATGTGCCTCTAATGACTAGATTCAGAACCAGCTTTTCATATGTATGAACACTGAGAGGCATTCTCCTGGTAATGCATTCAGACTTTGTTCCAAGACAAATACAATGCTAGCATAAGATGTTGAAGCTTAATTTTTCAATATTATGACTTGCTGTGGGTAGGTCAGATTATAAGCCTTGTATTTTTTTTTGCTTTGAATGTAATATAAAAATGGACATGAATGCTTCTTTGAAAATAACAGATGGCTTAACTTTGATTCATTGGTGTATATTATAAAATAAATATGGAACTTCAGGCTTACTTTTCATGATATATAATCTCAGTCTGATTTTTTATATCTAGTCGTGTGGTGCAGGTTTGGCATTTTATTTTTTATTTTTTTTTTAACATTTATTTTTTAGTTGTAGACAGACAGAATATCTTTATTTTATTTTCATGTGGTGCTGAGGATCGAACCCAGTGCCTCACGCATGCCAGAAGAGCACGCTACCACTGCGCCATAACCCCAGCCCCTTGGCATTTTAAAATAATATTTCAAGCTGGATGTGGTGGCCCAGCACTTTGGGAGGCTGGGACAGGAGAATCGCGAGTTCAAAGCCAGCCTCAGCAATGGTGAGGTGCTAAGCAATTCAGTGAGACCCTGCCTCTACATAAAACACAAAATAGGGCTTGAGATGTGGCTCAGTGGTTGAGTACTCTTGAGTTCAACCCCGGGGGACAAAATAAAATAAAATAAAATAAAATAAAATAATATTTCAAAATGGAAACCCATTCACCTTCCATACGAAAAGCACAAATATATATAAAAGAAAATACATAACTTGTTTTAGGAGCAGAACAAAATATAAGGCTGAGCAGAGTAGAGTCTATAATCAGGACTTCCTGATTAACCAGGAATAATTTTCTTTTGAGGGACCTACACCAATTTGCTTTTTAAGGTCTTCATGTATCATGTGAACATACCACCACAATCACCATCCATGTCCAAAAATTATTTAATGCTTCATATTGAGTAGTATATCAGGAAGATTTTTCTTCTTAAAAGAAAATTTCAATATCTTTTGGCTAATGAAGACCAGGAATTGTTCTCATTGAGAACACTAGTGTGATACATGATTAAACATAAAATATTATCAGAAAGTATGCAAAACAATATTGTCTGGGGATTCTAGCACTTTCCTTCAAGAGGAATCTATATCCTGGCAACCTGCCTCTATTTTCCCAAATAAAGTTCCCACTTAAATGTCTTTTGACTTATTTCATCTGGAATATTTTCATGAAGATTATAAGGAAGACAAAGAAGCACCTGAAAACAGGGCTTACCAATAAGGCAAAGGAAATTGTGAAATCTGTGTTCTTTTCACTCTTACTTTCTGATTCCCTTTCCCTCCTGTTGCCTCCACCTCCTGTACCTTGAGTC
Source organism: Geosciurus inauris (assembly GCA_004024805.1). Taxonomy (NCBI): domain Eukaryota; kingdom Metazoa; phylum Chordata; class Mammalia; order Rodentia; family Sciuridae; genus Geosciurus; species Geosciurus inauris. The sequence continues at coordinate 1,886 of PVHX01022410.1, read as the reverse complement.
CATTTGAGACTCCATGTTGTCATTGTTTCTGTTTTGGAAGAGAAGCTCTGATAAATGAATTTACATCAATATGCCAGTAACTGGAAGTTGTTCCTTTAAGAATATTTGTATTTTTTAAAAAGATGGTTCTCCCTCTGCCTCCAGGAAAAAAAATAACTTCAGGCTTACATGGAGAATATATTTTGGGCAAAATCTTTGCACTTATGTTCTGCATAAGAAGTCAGTTAGTTAGCCTCTCAGCATATTAAAAGTATCACCATTAAGTAATAGTTCTACCTTCATTAAGTACTTATTGTGGATGTAATTGTTAAGTGCTTAAAAGAGAAAATGCCATCAGTCTAGAAACAAATATAGCACAGAAAGTAGAAAGAAAATAGTAATCACAGTGTACTGGCAAACTTTTTCCATCTAGGAAACAAGAATGGAGGGAAGCTTCAAGGGGCTCAGGAGTCTGAGGCAGGAGGGTCACAAATTCAAAGCCATCTTGAGCAATTTAACAATACCCTGTCTCCAAATAAAACAAAAGGGGCTGAGGATGTAGCTTAATGGTAGAGCACTTGCCTCACATGTATGAGTCCCTGGGTTTAATCCCCAGCAGCACCACCAATAAAAGAAAAATAGGTAAAAACAGGAAAGGTATGTGAAGTGAGTTTCTTTCCACCTACTTATGAGGAAAGGAACTGAAGACATTGTTGAATTTCTAATGAAAATTAAAGTGGTTAAAGCACAGAAATGGATCTGGGAGGAAGCAGATTAGATTAGTAATCTGTTATTCAATCTGGGATACAAAATGATTTCACACTGGTTTTATTTTAAATGTTCATGATGATGCCCAAAAGGTTTGGATATTTTTTCATATATTAATGGGCTATTTCTGCTTTATCATGTTGAAATTTTTGGTCATTTCTTTTGATTTTTCTAAAGGAATGTTTGTAATTTTTTTTTACTAGGGTTACAAGAATTCTTTGGACATTTTGAACTCATCTTTTATTGGCTATACATGCTATTATTGTCTTCTCCCATTTTATGGTTATCTTTTTCAATCCTTTGATTAATAAAAGTTCTAAATTTAAATGTGGTTGGTTCATCATTTCCCCCTTATTTTTTACACTTCTCTGTTTTGTTTAAGAAATTTTCCTCCACTATGATGCTATAAACTTACCAATATTGCCTTCTGAAAGTTTGATTGTGTTTTACTAAATCTCTAATCTGCCCTTTTTGTCCTTTTTGTGTGTCTGGTGTGAAGTACAGGATGCAATTTCTTTTCCTTCCTCCCTCCCTTCCTTCCTTCCTTCCTTCCTTCCTTCCTTCCTTCCTTCCTTCCTTCCTTCCTTCCTTCGGTTATCCAATTGTTCTAGTACCATTTTTGCACAGCCATTCTTTTTTTTTTTAATGATTTATCATTTGTACTTTTTAAAAAGTGAGTTATCATTTGTACTCAATTATAGAAGAAAACAAAAAGAAAACAGGTAACTGTGATTTTCATACTTTTTGCAGTCCTGTAACATTCTTCTTTCTTTCTTTCTTTATTCTACTTAGGTATACATGATAACATTTTGATTCATTGTACACAGATGGAGCACAACTTTTCAGCTCTCTGGTTGTACATGATGTAGAATCACATCATATATGCAGTCACACATGAAGCTAGGACTATGATGTCCATCTTATTCTACCATCTTTACTGTCCCCATGGCCTCTCCCCCTCCCTCCCCTCCATTCTTCCCATGTCCCTTCCCCCATTATGGATCAGCAATCACTTATCATAGACAACATTTGGCATATGGTTTTTGGGGATTGGCTTACTTCACTTAGCATGATATTCTCCAGCTTCATCCATTTACCTGCAAATGCCATAATTTTATTCTCTTTTTTCTGAGTAATAT
>PVHX01022409.1:0-27749 GCA_004024805.1 Geosciurus inauris | reverse complement strand
AAAAAAAAAAAAAAAAAAAAAAAAAAAAAAAAAAAAAAAAAAAAAAAAAAAAAAAAAAAAAAAAAAAAAAAAAAAAAAACAATATCAGACCTTAAATTATACCATAGAGCTAAAGTAAAAAAACAGCGTGGTATTGGCACCAAAATAGACGCGAAGACCAATGGAACACAATAGAAGACACAAAGACAAACCCACTAAAATATGGGTTATTTCATACTAGACGAAGGCACCAAAAACCTACATTGGAGAAAAGATAGCCTGTTCAACAAATGGCTTTGGGAAAACTGGAAATCCATAAGTAGTAGAATGAAATTTAACCCTTATCTCTCACTCTGCACAAAGCTCAAGTCAAAGTAGATTAAGGACCTAGGAATTAGACCAGAGACCCTGTACCCAATAGAAGAAAATGTAGGTCCAACACTCCAACATATTGACTTAGGAACTGACTTCCTTAACAAGACTCCTAAAGTGCAAGTCTGTTTGGATTCAAGGAATTCAAGTCTATTTAGTGGTGAAATGGTGATACCTTGTTCAGTGTTTCTTGATGTATATTCTTTGAAAACCAGGTTCCACTAAGACATTTGGCCAAAAGAGGGCTCTATGACTAAAAATAGGTTATTTAAAAAAAAATAAAAAGTGAACCTAAGACAATAGTTTTTTAAAATAAAAAGTACTTTATTTCTTATATAAGAATCAGCTTTCTTTCTCCTTATTCTCTAGTTTTGTTTTAAAATAGCTCATTTAAAAAACATTATATGCTCAGGTTACACAAATCAGAAATATTAAAAAGTAAAAAAAAAATCACAATCCTACTTCTCAGTCACTGCATGAGGGAAAGATTGAGTTTTGTGTCACCCTTTGGTACAACAGAAGGCATTAAGTACTGTTTTTCTTGTTAACATAGTTTAGTAGTATCCATACATACATTTGTATGTTTACATATAGATTCAAAATATTAAGAGAAGTTACATGTTCATAGTAAAATGGAGTGGCAGGTATAGAGATTTCCCACGTATGAGCATAGCCTCCCCTATTATCAATATCCCCACCAAAGTGGTTCATTTATTATAGCTGATGAACCCACATCATCATCACTCAGAATCCATAGTTTATGTTGGGGTTCTCTCTTGGTGTTGGACATCTTATGGGCTTGGACAAATGTATAATGATGGTGTATCCACCATTAGAGTATCATAGAGTAGTTCTACTACCCTAAAAATCCTTCAATATTCAGGGTATTAACGGTTCTAGAAACTTCTGTAATGAGACACCTGATTAATATTTTTTAATTCAGCACAGGATCTGTCATCACATTTCCCCCCACATAGTATCTATTACTTTCCCCGAAATGAGTTTTTTAGGGCAAAAGAGTCTCAGTTTAACCAGTACATTTGCAAGTTTCCACTAGTGTAGCTTCATCCATATTTGTTATGGCACTCTGGTTTCCAAGGGTGATGTTCTGGTCTTAGATTACCAATCCTGGGGCTGCTGTAATCTAAGAACTAAAGACAGAGGTGGTCACTAGGGCCCGAGGTGACACAGTAAGCTGCTATCAGAGGTAGGTGCCATGAGAACCCCTCCTCCCAGGCTCAGCCACCTTTGATCTGCCCACATCCCCACACGTAACATGCCTCTGACACCTGAGTGTGTCACTTCTGTCTCTCCATAATCTGTAATAAAGGTGATCTCAGGGGTTGAGGAGCTCCTGATTCATCTAGCTAGTGAAGCACTAATGGGAAGATAAGAAAATCTCATTTTACCTGTTCTCTATCCTTGGGCATAAGAGCCCTGGTCCCAGAGGGATGGGTGTCTCAGCTTCTTAGAAAATTTCTAGAAAAAAGGTGACTTTAAAGATTCCCTTTGTTAGACAATGCTATGTAAGGATTCTCCAATTCAAATCCTTTCCTTTCTGAATGGCTGGAATTAAATTCTTTCTTGTGACTGTGAGTAAAAAAAATGAATAAAGTTATGGGGTGGAGGAAAAACATCCCATGAGATAATGAAAAGCACAACCTGAAGTTTCTTTAAGGACCTAAGGTCCCACAGCTCTCCCCTCTGCACAGGGAATGGACTATAGCCCCTCCTCTGACAGTACAGAGAACCCACCCTCTTCCCCACTGTGGTTACCCCAGGTTCTTCTATCTGTCAATCTGTGTCCATCACCATCTCCATGGATGCCCTACCACTTTATTCCCCATGGGGCAAACAGTTTGGCTGTTATTATGCCCTGTGATTGGCTCAGTGGAGGCTGTGTCAGTCACTTACCATCTGGCTACCTCATGATGGTGGAAGGGAAGCTCTAGGGCATAACTAAGGCACAGCAATGAGTTCCACTCCAAGCAGTCTGCTTCACAATCACCCTGATGTCTCTGGTGCCCAGGCCCGGGCTCAGCACTGGGAACATGGGGGATGGAAGGGTCAATCTATGGGCCTCCCCTTTTTTTTTTTTTTGGTACTGGGGATTGAACTCAGGGGCACTCAACCACTGAGCCACATCCCCAGCCTTATTTTGTGTTTTATGTAGAGACAGGGTCTCACTGAGTTGCTTAGCTCCTTGCCATTGCTGAGGCTGGCTTTGAACTCACGATTCTCCTGTCTCAGCCTCCCAAAGTGCTAGGATTACAGGGGTGAGCCACTGTGCCCAGCTTGTGCCTCGTCTCTTTAATGAAACCCATGCCCAAGATTCAGACAGGCTGAGAACTGAGACTAATAAAGCACAATTCCATCTGGGGGCCAGAGGAACAGGAGGGCTGTTTCTCAGAGAAGAGGGGACTCCAAGGCAATTTAAGTTGGAGAAAAAGGAAGTGGATTAGACTAGAGACAGATCCTCTGGAATTTGCATGGAATGAAGTTCTAGAATCTGGTTCTGGATTTCAGATCTGAGGAGTCTTTGCCAGCCCTTCCTATTTATTCAGTCCCAGTTTGATGGTGACTCAGAGATGTCAGGTTAGAAATGTCCTGATTAGAGGTTTCTGAGATTGGAAGAACGAGCTTCTTTTTCTCTTAAAACCAAAGTTAAACAAAAATCCTCAAGAAAGAGCATTTACTAAACCATAACTAAAGCCTTCCCTGCCATCTCCCCATCTTTCCTCTTTCTTGGCAAGTATCTCCCCTATTCTTAATCTGGAAATGTTTTTCTGGAGAGAAACCTTTCAGCTCTAGCCCAAAGTCATCCTCAGCCAGATGATCCGAGTTTTAAGCGGCCTGAAGTCTGTCACAGTGAGGTTCCTGCAGAGAGACCCAAGTCTCTCTCTCTCAGTATCCTCCTTGTTGCTCAGGAAGAGCTGTCATCCTCCAGGAGTCTGAGGAAGTGAGAAGGAATGGGTTTAGGATGATTCTCTGGAATATTCTTGATCTTGCACATGCTCTTCTGATGCAGAACCAGCCTGGTCATCTGTTGCATGTACCACACCCCAAAGGCGAGACCCATTGGAATCTTCCACTTAAGATCTTGGCAGTGATGACTCCAGTAATTGGAGGATAGCAAGTGGAGATAAGGTAGCTAAATGATTATAATGCAGATGGTAAGCAAAGAAAATGCAGGGTTCTGGACATTTTATAGGGGATTCATGGAGAGTTCAGGTGGAAGAGACAAAAATCTTGGGGAGTGGATGCTAATTTCCTAAATGAAGAACCCAGGGGCCTCAAGTTACCTAAAAGATGTTCCCAACATACAAATTAGGGTGACTCCAGCTTGCCGGCCACACTGGGCTATTTAAGGGGCTAGCTGTGCAGAGGTAGCAGCTACTGTCTGCACCTGGCCTGCCGCCCTACCCGCACCTCATTGCCCAGCGACCGGTCCTCGCCAGCATGAGCCGCCAGTTGTCCCTTTACCCTAGCGGGGAGCGCTTTGGCTTCAGCGGTTGCTCAGCTGTCATCTCTGGCCGGTTCAGCAGCAGCCCCGCCTCGTTTAGGGCTGGGGTCAAGAGCGCTGCCTCCTTCGGCAGCAAGAGCCTCTTTTGCGCAGGAGGCAGCCGGCGCTTGGCGCTCAGTGCGGCTATGCGCTGGGCCACGGGGGTGTGGGCGGCGGCCGCCGGGGCGGCTTTGTGGGCACAGTGTTTGGCAGCGCGGGGCTGGGGCCGGCGAGTACGTCCGTGTGCCATCCTGGTGGTATCCCCCAGGTCATCGTCAACAAGAGCCTCCTCGCCCCACTCAATGTGGAGCTGGACCCCGAGATCCAGAAGGTGCGCGCCCAGGAGCGGGAACAGATCAAGGCGCTGAACAACAAGTTTGCCTCCTTTATCGACAAGGTGGGTACTGGGACATCTGCCTGACCCTGCATTGCCCCTCCCCTCCCCTGCAGTGTACACTGTATCGGGTTTTCCTACTGATGAGCTGCATATGAACTGGTGTGAGTTAATACCTTTCTGAGGCTCCCTTTCCTTGTCTGTAAAATGGACACAGTAATGCATGGATCCTGCCTCAGTAAGTTGTAATGGTCAGCTGAGATATTTATAGTGCTGAGAACAGTGCCTGGCACACACCTCAATACAGGGGAGCCTTTTCCTTCCTTATGTGGGACAAGACTCTGGGAAGGGAGGGCATCCCCAGAGGTGGAGACTTGTGGAATGGATCCTTGGGTGGCTCCCAGTTTCACGCAAGGAGATGGGAACACACACCCAGGACAAGGGCATTAGAGGGTCTTAGGCTGGGGAATGTCACAGGGTTTGGTGAGTGGAGGAGAAAGTAAAAGGTAGGAGGGGCTTGTGTGTAAGCCAGGCAGCCTTTCTGGAGGAGGCAAGAGAAAAGAGTCAGAAAACTAAAGCATCAGGCTGAAGGGACATTTGGAAGGAGGGTATGTCAAGTTCTATGCATGTTTGGAGAAGGATTGTGCTCAGAAATGGGGGTAACAGGGAAGGTGTCTCTGAAAGTTCAGTGGCAGTGACCCCAGTGAATGGGAGGAGGCAAGAGTGAGCTTCTCTTGACTCCAGTGGAGCAGCAGGTATAGCCCGTGAGTGGTGACATGGGGACATTCGTAATGATGACAATAGCCGATATCATTGGAGACATCACTTAGCATCTTGGGCTGTCCCAAAGGACTTGTTTATCAGTGCACAACGTACAATTTTGTTATTCTGCCTTGCAGATGAGGAAGCTAAGATGTAAGAAGGATAAGAAATGAGCCCAAGTCCCGAAGGTGGGCTTCTTCCTCATTCTACGCTAGGGAGGAGGAGTGAGGTGGCTGGAGGGGAGAGGCCATGAATGAAACAGCTACTATTTTGGAGGACAGGGGCCATCTGCTTTCTCTTTCTAAGTGTGTTGTTCCTGAGCATGTTTTTTCCCTTCCCCAAACTTAGAGATAGGTGAGAAGAGGATGCTGGTGAGCAGCAGAGGGATTAAAGTTGAAGGAACCCCTGTAAAGATGTGAGAACTCACTTCGAACAATAAGAAACAAGAACAATTTAGTCTCCATGAGAGGAAGAGCATCCCAACCACTAGTGTGACTTTCCAGTCCCTTCCCAGTTCATTTCTTCCCCAGCCGGAGAAACTATCTCAGTCACATCAAAATTTACCAAGGCAGAGGCAGACGACACTGTTGCTTAAATCTACCTCCTGATTTATTTTCAGCTGGATCTTGCTTCTTGTCTTAGAGACCCAGATGAGCATGTCCCCTTGGCTGACTCTGCCTCTGCTGAGCCTTCCTGCTCCACTGTCAAGAGGCAACATCATGGAGACTGTGGGCCTTGACCAACTTTTGGGTTCCAGGTGCGGTTCCTAGAACAGCAGAACCAGGTGCTTGAGACCAAGTGGAACCTGCTGCAGCAGCTGGACTTGAACAACAGCAGGAAGAACCTGGAGTCCATTTATGAAGCCCACATGAGCACCCTGCGGAAGCAGCTGGAGACCCTTTCTGGAGACAGGGTGAGGCTGGACTCCGAGATGAGGAGCATGAGTGATGTGGTGGAGGACTACAAGAGGAGGTGAGTGGGAGGCAGAGCAGAGACCATTGCGAGTCTGATTACAGGTGAGGTTTCCCTCTCAAGCCAATCTCTTTTTGCCTTCTTAGTTCCTTTGCTGAGAGCATTGCTATTTTCTTTCCCACAGAGGAGGTAGGGTCATCCAAACAAAATGGGACTTAGGAAAACAATGGATCTATCCATGATGGTACTCTGAATTGCAAGAAATGTGTGTTCAATGTCTAGCACTGGAAATGGAGGAATGGGGGAAAGAGAATGGGCTCAAAATCAGATGGACAACCCAGAGGGCTTTGAAGTTTCTCCTGACTGAGGTTTTCCATAGCAGTTCTCAGAAAGTGAGATGCTCCACCAATCCCAGAACAAATTACCCAACTAAGCCAAACTGAAGACTTACTTCATGTTGAAGCGTGTGTGTGCAGTTGAACCTCACCTTCAAGGAGAATAAGTTAAAATGTGTTTGGAATTCCATATTGTGTCTCCCTCTGAGTTGAGCCAATAGTGAGAAGGTAAAATATCTAGGCTCACTGTGACCTGACAGCTTGGAAGTTTACTTCCAGGTGCCAGCATTTCTAGGGACAGGTGGCCTCTTCCACATTTCCAGGGAGTGGAGATGATCAGAACTGAATTCCTTCTCTTGCTTCACATTCAATGCCTGTCCAACCCTATTCTGAAAAGGAACCACTTCCTGAGCCTTGCATAGAGACCCTAAGGGAGGTGACATGTCCCTGACCCCAGAGAGCACATGGATTGTGGGGAAAGACTTGCAGAACACTTTCAGATAATGGAAATGAATACAGTGTGAACTGAGTTCAAATGGAATTAAGATGTGAATTGGACCCCTAGTGGTGTCTAAACAGGGTCTGGAAAAAAGAGGGGGACTGCAGGGACTGTACCTTTTAGAGGTTAAAGGTCTGGAGTTGCAGAATTGCCATTAACTCATTGAGCAGCTATAGGTAAGTAAGCCTTCTGATCCACTGTGAATTTAGTTATTAAAATTTATAAAAATCAAACATGAGCCTGGTGTGGTGGTGTGCAAATATAATCCCAGATACTTACTCAGGAGGGTCCCAAGTTCTGGATAAGTGAGACTCTGTCCAAAAAAAAGGACTCCGGATGTAGTTCAGTGGCGGAATAACCCTGGGTTTAATCCCCAGCCACCTACCCCTACCCCAAATCAAATGCTGATACTTTCCTCAATACCTAAAAAAAGCTATTGAGAAGCTAATGCCTGATAGTTATGTATTGACAGCCCTTAAAAGAATCAAAGTACAGCACACATGTGAGACATTGTTTCCCTGATGTCAAAGTCTTGGATTTGAATCCTAGCTTCGCTATTGACTAACATCATAACCTTTGCCAAGTGTCTTAATGTTTTTTGCATTATTGGTAAAATTGGGATAGAATTGACCTCATAGGGCTGTTGTGGGAATTAAACGAGATACTGAAAAGTTTAGCATGATGTTTAGCATGTAGAAAGGTGATTAAATAAATATGACTTGCATTTATTATTTTCAATTTAGTTTTATAACTGATCTCTTCCATCTATGGGTCATTTTTTGTGTGCCTATTATGACATCGCATAGGAGCTCCTAATCATAACTCATCCTTGAATTAACATTTTGAGTGCATTGACTTTCCCATTAAACTATGAGTTTCTGGAAGACAGTGTGTGTCTTGAGCATCATTGTATACTCTGAGGTTTTTCTCATAGACTCCCTAAAATATTTTTTTAAAACTCACAATTTAAAAACACTCTTACAATAAAAATTTCACTCCTAAAAATTCTTATCATGAATTTAAGTAGTTGCAAAGGCTGTAATTTCAAGCATATTCTGTATATTGCCATTTAGAATTATACTGGCTCCATCATCGTTTAAATATATCCACTTGCACCTAGGTGCCAGCACAGTTTAATAACCACCATCCTTCATCAAAAAGTTAATTAAAAAGTTCTGCTTTAAAAATAATAAACTAAACTTGACCCTTTTCCCATTGGAACTCAAAATTTCATGCCATTTTCCTGCATCATTTGATTACAATGTAATATATTTTTATACCTTTATGTCTTTTATTGACCTTGCTCTTGAGATATACCTGTAACTTGAAATTTTAGAAAGTTCACTTCTTAATGACCATGAGATTTTAAATGTTTAAGATTTATTCTGGGTTGAATTATCCAAATAACAAAATATGTTACTAACTTTGTTAAATAAGTCTAAGATGTAAAAAAGTTTTATAAGAAAGTTTAAAAATTTTATTTAGAAATTTATTTTTATTTTTTCCATATTTTTATTGGTTCATGATAATTGTTATAATGATGGGATTCGATGTTACCTATTTATACATGCACACAATATAACAATATAATTTGGCCAATATTCCCCAGTGGAAATAGATTTCTTAATGAGTTGAACAGAGCTGATTTTCTTCCACCTGGCTTAGTTATCCATGGAAGATGTTAATTCTTGTTAGAATTATACAGAATTCTAGTCCAAAATTATTTTCATTCCTAGGTAAGTTCTGGAAAACTATTCATTCAAATAGATTTTTATTTTTTATTTTATTTTATTTTTTTAAATATTTTTTTTAGTTGTAGATGGACACAATATCTGTATTTTATTTATTTCATGTGGTGCTGAGGATCGAACTCAGTGCCTCACGCACGCGAGGCAGGTGCTCTACCACCGAGCTACAACCCCAGCCCCTCAAATAGATTTTTAAAGAGTTTTGTGAGAACAGTGTTATTCAGTGTTCTGGATGTGTTCTCAGTTTTTTTTGTCTTTTCTTTCTTCCATAGCACTTATCATTTGCCAGTATTCTAGATAATTGATTGATTGATTGTTTGTCTTACTCTGCTCCTTAAGGGCAGAAGTATTTGTTTGTTTTGCTCACTGATCCCAATTGCCTGAAAAATACCCCACATTAAACATATAATTCTTTGGTGAATGATTACATGTTAAAACCATATTAATGACTCTTCATTATAAATCATTTTTAACAATCCATCAGTTGACAGTGCAGGTCTTTCTTTCTTCCTTCCTTCCTTCCCTCCCTCCCTCCCTCCCTCCCTCCCTCCCTCCCTCCCTCCCTCTCTCTCTCTCTCTCTCTCTCTCTCTCTCTCTTTCTTTCTTTCTTTCTTTCTTTCTTTCTTTCTTTCTTTCTTTCTTTCTTTCTTTCTCTCCTTCCTTCCTTCCTTCCCACTTCGTTTTGTTCTTTTTAGATATACATGAGAGTAGCATGTATTTTAACATATCATACATACATGAAGTATAACTTATTTTAATTAGAATCCCATTCTTGTGGTTGTACATGATGTGGAGTTTCACTGGTTGTATATTCATATATAAACATAGGGAAGTTATATCCCATTCATTCTACCATATCCTTTTCCCATCCCCTTCCCTTCTCCTCCCCTTTTTAAATTGAAAGCCATCTGATTTGCAAAAAAATGATTTGCTTCTAGTCAATAAACTCATTTATCTCTCAAATTTCCAGAAAGCTTTTCTGCCTTCTAGTCCCTGGCAACCATCCCACTATTTCCCATCTCTATGATTTGTTACTTTAAGAACCTCATATAAATGGAATCATATGTAGTTATCTTTTTGTGACTGACTTATTTCACTTAGCATAATGTTCTCAAAGTTCATTCATATCATATCGTATTGCAGACTTTCTTTATAAGCCTAAATACTTCATTTTATGTATATATACTTTTAATATTATTATCATTATCATTATTATATTACTTTTACCAATGCTCAGGTTCTTTGTTCTAACAAATGACTGTAATACATTCTTTGATAATAGTAAGGGATGGAAGAGGTGGTCTGTTTAAATAAAATGATCCATAATCTGCCCTCCCCAATCTGCAATATGTCTGTGTGAAGAACATCCCATCCAAACAGTTTCTAAGACCTCACGTCCCCTGGAACAGAATAATGCATAAGAAACAGATATAGCATATAGCTTTTGTTCTGTGCCTGGGGGGCTTTGGCACCCTGGACCATAGCACCATAGAAAGGCATGTGCCTTTCTGCTGTGACACGGGAGTGGTCAATTGCGAGAGGAGGGTGGGAAGGTAGATCTGGGTGACTTTCCACCACTGGTGCTTTCTCAGGTGAATCATTTTAGGGAAGACTGCATAGGAGCTGAGGAGCTAGAAATGGGCTTTGAGCCTGTCTTTGCCCACATGCCCTTTGGGACTGTCATGTGTGCACCAGAAGTTTCTGGTCTCCACCCCACTTTGGCATAGAGTGGGATCTCTGACTGCTCAGTGAGGGTTTATACAGCTGCATTATCCTAACAGGTACGAGGTGGAGATTAACAGACGCACCGCTGCTGAGAATGAGTTCGTGATGCTGAAGAAGGTGAGAGGACCCAGGCAGGGCTAGAAGATGACTGGAGGGGTCCTGACCGTCTAGCCAAGTGATGTTCACAGGATGAGGAAAGGGACCCTCTGGGCCACTCAGTTCTTTGGGCAGGGGTGACTGGGATTCTGACTCCCCAGCTCCTTGCACCAAAGTCCCTTCCTGGGATGTGTGCTGCTCCTAGAGTGTGCCAGCTTAAATCTGGGCATTCTGCTGTACTTCTGGTGCCGCTGTTGTACTGCACTTGAGTTGGTTTGCTTTCAGGAATTAGGTCATTCCCAAAACATGAGGTCAGGGAGGTTGAGAGGGCCAGGGAGCTGAGGCTTTTTGTGGCAGGGAGGGCAGGGCAGGGAGGCAGCTGCCCGTCTTGGGCAGCCTGACTGTCTTGTATACCCCAGGATGTGGATGCTGCCTACATGAACAAGGTCGAGCTCCAGGCCAAGGTGGACTCCTTGATGGAAGATATCAAATTCTTCAAGGACCTCTATGAAGGGGTAAGGACTTTGCTGGCCTCTGTTTTATGGGCTGCTGCTCTATGTCCAAGGGTTGGGAGGAAGAAGTCTTTAACTTGGTTCAGCTGACATTTGCCAAGCCCTTACTGGGCGCTAAGCGATGACCAAGGCTTTGAGGAGACCAGGAGCGAGAGGGAACGATCCCTGTCCTCCAGGAGTTCATAGCCTGGCAGGAAAACCAACATGCAGAGGAGCTTTGGGAGAGCAGAAGTAGGCATGGAGAATCTTGGCCTGGGCCATCTGGGAGCCTGAAGACAGGAGGAAGAATTCAGTAGGTGCTGGGAAGGGCCTGATGTTCCTGCCTGAAGGGGCAGAAAAAGCAAAGATTCAGAAGCCTGCTGTCAAAGCGTGAGGGGTGTGGGAGGAAGCAGAAGTATGCAGAGGGCAAAGGTGGCAGTCATTCCTTTGAGGCCTGTAAGTGCCACATAAAGAGGGGCTTGATTCCGTGGGGTAAGGGTGGTATTGCTGGTTTTTGAGGAAGAGTGGAGAGGGGTAGGTGAGTCCTCAGGGCATGGTAGAGAGGGTCCCAAGCTCTGAAGCTCTGGGTCTGAAGCTCAAGAGCCCATTCTCATGCCAGGCAACCAGTGACACTGAGGCAGTGCTCCACACTGAGGATTGCAGGTAGGGCAGCAAGATCTTTGCCCAGGGAAGATCAGGAGAAGTGGTCCCTGTGAGAGACCCCTAACTGGCTTCTCTCCTGCAACTGTCCTCCAGGAGATCGCTCAGATGCAGTCCCATATCAGTGACACATCTGTCGTACTGTCCATGGATAATAACCGGCAGCTGGACCTGGACAGCATCATTGATGAGGTCCGTGCCCAGTATGAAGAGACCACCCTGAGGAGCAAGGCTGAGGCTGAGGCCCTGTACCAGGGCAAGGTGAGCTGGGTGCCAGGTGTGCCAAAGCCCAGTTACTACAGCCAGCACTGATCATGAATGCTTATGTGCATATGTGAGCATGTGTGTGTATGTATGTGCTTGCATGTGCATTTGATGTGGATGTGCATGTGTGTGGAAATGTCTCCCCATGGCCCAGGGAGATCAAGCACAGTCTTGGCAAGTGTTAGGAATACACATGGGGCTCAGCCCTTCCCCTACCATGGCCCTTGACCGAACACTGAGGCCATGACAGCCACAGCCCTGATAAAACTTTGATATCATGTCTATGAATAATCCACAGATTTCAAGTTTTCTTCTTGTTTCCAAATTAGACACAATAAGGACAGAAAATTCAAATTCTGCCAAAGCTCTCAAGTTTGAGAACCTAAGAATCCTATTGAAATAGGGTAGGGCCTTTCCTTTCCTGGAAAAAAGCATTATTTCCTGCCCCCACCCAACTCCTTCTCTTGAACTCATATTACTTCAATCTTGAGAACGCATGGGGTCACCGTCCCTGGCTGAGCACCCCTCAGCAGGTGAATTCTATCTGACCTGTGCTCTTGCTCTCAGATCCAGGAACTGCAGGTTGCAGCAGGCCAGCATGGGGATGACCTCAAACTCACCAGGACAGAGATCACAGAGCTCCACCGGCTGGTCCAGAGGATCCACTCGGAAATAGGAAATGTGAAGAAGCAGGTGGGTTCCATGAAACGAATCAGTGAATGGGGTTTATTGAGCACCTATCTGGAAAAGACAGAATATGAATAAAGGGTAAGACATGGTCCTCTCCTGAGGTATTTATAACTCATAAGGAGGGGAGGATCAAGCACGTGGGGATGACAGCGACTTCTACACAGCGCGGTGTGTGCTGTAAGTGCCATGGGAACCCATAGGGGCTGGAGATGAGTGAGGACCCAAGGGAAGCTGTCTGCGGCGGGTGGGATTACACTGGGATGGGAGGCAAAGGGAAGAGGGAGAGGTGTGCAGCCAGAGGAGCCAGAAGGAGCCACGGGCAGAGGTAGGGATGCGCATGGCTCATGTGCAGCGGGGAGGGTGGCTTCCCTGGAGCAGAAGGCCTGTAATGCAGCAAGGTGGCTGGGAGCAGGTAGGGGTAGGTGAATTCTGGACACCTTCTAAGTCAGGCAGTGGGTTTAGACTCGATGCCATAGGTAAAAGGAAGCGTTTTTAAGGTTTGACATGGCCATTCCTTGTCGGAGGAAGGAGAATCTGCAGTTGATTTTGGAATAAAATGGAGAAGAAATAGCCTCTCACTCTAGACTCAGCTTAGGGCCCTGGTGGGGGCCTTCCCCACAGCGGTTCCATGTGGTGGGCACTGCACTCAGTTCCTCCTTCTCGGAGAGCATGATTGCATCCCACCCGGCCACCTCACATGTGGTTCTGAAGCTACTAAGCCCAGGAGTTTCCCGAAGTTTGTGGAGACCATGCAAGGATCCAAGGCTGTCAGCAGCCTGGGCAGGTGAAGTTGCAATCCCTTGCTCTTCACTTCGTCCCCCACCCCCTCATCCTGCACCTGTGCACCTGTGCACACGCACACACACACGCACACACACACACACACACACACACTACTGTTCCTCTGTGTAGTAGGCTTATAGCTCTGGGAAGAAGAAATAAGAACCTAGAATTAAATAAGAACTTATTTAAATTCTTTGTTTAATCAAGATATGTATAAATGCAAGAAAAACATGGTGTTGAAACTCCCCTTGGCATTTGATGATGGTATTCAGCTGATAAAATGCTGTGTGCTCACAGTTGGGTGAGGTTATTACCAGAAAATGACTTTTTAAGATCAGAATGTTACTGTGCTCAGGGGATTAGGGAAGATATCTTTATAGTAAACGTGGGGATCCCTTGTGACACTCGGTCCCCTTCAAGTGTCATTTTGAGGGCTCTCAGCCAAGGGTCTTTCTTTCCTGCCTTTCTCAAAGAAGCTCACAGTTTTACATTAGTCTCTTGGCATTTGGTGTCCCCAGAATCCATGTGACATTTGTATCAAAAAATGCCAAGATTTCATATCCTCTCAACTCACAGTACATTCACAAGATCTAAGCTTTTGATGTGCCTTGGGTTCATCCTGGGGGTCTTGGTCAGTGAAAAAGAGCAAAGGACAATTTGAATTCAGTTGCCATCCCCCAAATGACTAGACCTCCATAGTTCCGAGGATGAAATGTGTTTTTGTTTTTGGTTAGGCAACTGGATCCTGGGCATCTCCTCAAGGCTGTGAGCTACTTACCCAAAATGCTATAGGAGTTGGCAGTCTGGAGGCTGCCTAGAAGAAGAAGGTAGTGCCACTGGACAACATTCTAGAAATCCATTTGGCCTATGGATCAGTTGCTATTGCCTCTACCGAAAGGGGACACTCCACAAAGCAGCCTGATCCTTAGATCCCACCAAACATTAGCTGAGTGACCAGAACATGTCCAGGTTAAAAGACTCAGGAAGTCCCTGGGGGCTTTTACATGTATGCAGGCACACAGGCCCATCTGCAGTGTCCTCTGGCAGGTTACCTGATTTCACCTAGCAGCAGGAGTTGGTCACCTGTAAAAACCACTACTTCCATCTTCAGATGCTGAGGCATCAGCTGGGGTGATCATGCCTGGAGTCACGGGAAGGATTGATTCACCCGTAGTAATGACCCAGGTTGGATCAACCTGGAGGCTCTCAAAGCATTTGCTATTAGTCAAGACCATAGGAGTGGCTGTTGTCCAAGCAGGATGTCAGAACTGTCTTAAAATGCTAAATGTGCTTGCCACCAGTGCTCCAGTCTGGAGACAGCCATTGCTGATGCTGAGCAGAGGGGTGATTGTGCCCTGAAGGATGCCCAGGCCAAGTTGGATGAGCTGGAGGGTGCCCTGCAGCAGGCCAAGGAGGAGCTGGCCCGGATGATGCGAGAGCACCAGGAGCTCCTGAGCCTGAAGCTGGCCCTGGATATGGAGATCGCCACCTACCGCAAGCTGCTGGAGGGCGAAGAGAGCAGGTGAGGGGCAGATACCTTCTGCCTGGGGTAGTTTCCTCTTTAGTAGGAAGCCCAAAGGCAAATGGTTTAGTTCTGTTCAGGTCCCACTGAATAAATCATATAGCAAATAGGCTTGCCATATGGTAGGGAAGGCTTGAAGTTAGACAGCAAGAAGGATCAAATTGTAAAAGTCCCAAAGAGGTCATGAGATAAGGAGTATTAATGTCAGCAGTGTTTGAGAAACAGAGCATCCTCTAGTCCTTTACCTGGTTTGGAGAGGAGGGGCAAGATGGCCTCCAAGAATCATTCAAGTTCAAGGTCACTTTGGAGAAGCCTGGGGCCCAATGAGGATGCAGGCTCCTTCTTCTTAATTGTCTAAGACCAATGGCATAACTAGAGGGGACTGGAGGCAAAGCTGTCTCACAGAAGAGAAAATCTCAATGCCTCTGAGGGAGAATGACTCCTTTACAAGAGTGTTCACTATAGTCGTCTATTTCTTGAGAGGTCTCCCTAGGATATGGGAAGAAGAGGGGCTGTAATTCGGTTGGAGGGCATGCTCTGAGAGGAGAGGTTAATTCACAGATAGGGCAATTGTGTAGGAAAGATTTGCCTGTTTTCTCCTCCTTTTGCAGGATGTCTGGTGAATACCCAAATTCTGTGAGCATCTGTAAGTACCTGCATATCTCAGTTCTACCCTTTATCGCCTTACCAGAAGTCTGTCCTTTTAATCCCATGACATAAAACAGAAATCAGGGAATTGGCTTTAGTAACCAAAGAGAAATGATGGATGGAGAATAATAATATTATGAAATGCAAAAGTGCAACCTACAGAAAAATTCAGTGATACCCAGCAGTGTATAATCCAACTCTTGGCTATAAGAACAGGGCTTAATGCCTACCTCTTTTTCCTATTGAGGTCAGACCAATATAAAGGCCCTAGATTTCAGGAAAAGGCGTTAAGGGGGACCTGAAAGGTGCATAATGAAGAAGAGTAACTGAAACAACCCCCTCCATGCTTAAACCTTGGAGAGAGGGCTGGGAGGTGCTGCATGTGGAGAGGCAGGGATACTCCCAGCAGCCCCTTTCAGCATCAGCAGCAATCGGAAGGCCTCCCTCCGTGAAGTGCCTGTCATCATTTGGTCCTATCTGTGGGGAAGTTCCTGATAAGAGTCCTGTCTGCTCAGAGCTGAAATTCTGATATTGATAAATTTTCACAGACCACTAGGAAAAGCTTGAATATGTGGGGCGAAGTATATGAAAAATGAAGCCACATATCAGTGCTCAGGAAAATCTCTTAGTAAACTAAAGAGAGAGTGAAAAAGAGAGAGAGCATGATGAAGGAGTAGCCCAGGGCACAGGTCCGACTGGGGCTGGGGTCTTCTTTCTGCCCTTACAGCTGTCATCAGCAGCACCAATGCCGGCGCAGGAGGGGCTGGCTTCAGTGTGGGTTTTGGCACCTCGAGCAGTTACAGCTACAAACCTGTGGCAATGGAGGTCAAGACCAAAGGCAGCTGTGGCAGCGAGCTCAAGGATCCCCTTGCCAAAGTCTTGGGCAGCAGCTGTGCAACCAAAAAGGCTTCCAGATAACAGGCAGGTGGTGGCTCTATGCAGAAGGCTGCAGAAGCCATCCACCTCCTCCCTCTCTTCCCCGGGTCCCCTTTCCAATTCAGGAAATGCTTTGCCTGTCACCATAATCCCAGTTCCATCTTCTCTCCCTATTGTCCTCAGAGGGGCTTTACTCTGATGTGGGAAGGCCAGTCCTCTCTCTCCTTGTCACTTTTCATTGCTTAACTGCCCCACATGCAGAGACAGTGCACACACCTAGGAGGTTTGCTGCAGCCAGCTGCAAACCCCTTTCATGGTGCCTGTGTTGGGCCTTCACTGCCAAGGAGCTCTCTCTTTGTCCCCTGACTGGGATTGTGTCCTAGTCTCTGCTTCTCTTGCAATAAAGTTTGTTTTCTATTGCTATAACAGAATGCCTGAGACTGGGTAATTTGTAAAAACAAAACAAAAAAAACCCAGAGGTTTATTCTGACTTATAGTTCTGGAGGTCCAAGAGCATGGCCCCAGCATCTGTTTGGCTTCTGGTGAGGGCCTCATTCTGTGTCACATCATGGCAGAGAAGCAGAAAGAGGAAGTGGGCATGTGCAGATGGAGCACATGAGACTGAGGGGAGATGCCAGACTCACTTTATAACAACCTGCTCTAGAGACAGCTAATCCAGTCTCTTGAGAAGGACACTAATCCATTCATGAGGGTGGTGCCCTCTTGACCTAGTCACATTCCAAAGACCCCTACCTCCCAAAGCTGCCACCACATTGGGGATCAAATTTCAACATAAGTTTTGGTGGGGACACACTGTATCGAACCCTAGTGCCATTTGGTTCTCAGAGTGGACTCTGTTGCCCTGGATGTTGGCCTTTGCATCGCCCTAACTTTTCCTGGCCTGACTCTTGTTTCCCTCTGAGTCTGTGGCCTCC
This sequence comes from Geosciurus inauris, assembly GCA_004024805.1. Taxonomy (NCBI): domain Eukaryota; kingdom Metazoa; phylum Chordata; class Mammalia; order Rodentia; family Sciuridae; genus Geosciurus; species Geosciurus inauris. Next base: position 10,616 of record PVHX01022409.1, on the reverse strand, counting down.
TGTGGATGCTTTGCTCTCTGGTTCTAGCCAGGCAGACACTGGGCAACAGCTGATCTTGTAGATGGTTGAAATTCTGGGCAGGCTCAGTGGTTCCTAGCCACTGTGTCACCTATTTTACATAATGGTCCTGTGAGAAAGGTGATAACACCTGTTATGTGCCTGGACAGTCAGAAGTTGGAACTTTATTATAAAAATCGTTTGTTATTTTTTTATTTGTTCTTTTTAGTTACACACTACCATAGAATGTATTTTGACATATTATACGGACAAGGAGTACAACTTCCCATTCTTGTGGTTGTAAATGATGTGGAGTTACACTGGTCATGTATTCATATATGAACATAGGAAAGTGGTGTCCAATTCATTCTGCTCTCTTTCCTATTCTCATCCTCCCTCCCTTCCCTTTGTCTAATCCAAAGTAAGAAGTTGGAACTTCTTTTTTTTTCTTTTCTTTTTTGGTACCAGGGATTGAACTCAGGGGCACTCGACCACTGAGCCACATCCCCAGCCCTATTTTGTGTTTTATGTAGAGACAGGGTCTCACTGAGTTGCTTAGCACCTCGCCGTTGCTGAGGCTGGCTTTGAACTCGCGATTCTCCTGTCTCAGCCTCCCAAAGTGCTGGGATTACAGGCGTGCACCACTGCACCCAGCAAGAAGTTGGAACCTTGATATGGCTTGTCACTCAGGTTCTTGAAGGACCTGCAGTTGCCAGAGTGGTTTTTCCTCCTTTTCCCTCCCCTCCCCACCCACTCCCAGTCCTTCTCCCCCACAGTGGTCCTGCTCTCCTCTTCCCAGCCAAGTTCTTTTTCATGCTCAAGCGTGAGTCTGGTGTGTCTAGATGCTACGGATGCATTCACATCTACTAAAGATATCAAATAGTGGCTTATTTAACACTATTTAGTGATGCAGGCATAGTTCAGGCACTGGGGACACTAGAATAAACAAAATTGGCACAGAGCTTGTAGAGCTCACAGTCTAGTGGGGATCAGAAAAACATAGAGCTAACAGAGGGACATGTGATAGGATGTCAAGTGTATTAACTGCTATGAAGAAAAATTAAGCAGAGTAAGAAGCAGAGAGACTCAAGGGTGCTCTTTTTAGAGATGTGTGTTTCTGCAAGATCATTTGTCTTCCAGCCAGTTAGCAATACTGACTTGAGGAAAATTCTTAAGGGACAGCTCATCTTTCAAGGATGAGCCTCATTTGAGGGTGGCATTTGGGGTATCCATGATGCCTTCTCTTCCCTCATCTTTTCCTACCTTTACATTCTAGCCTTTCCCTACAAAGGCATGCTTTTTACACTGTGGGCCTTTGAAAATAATGATTTCTTCACTGTGGGTGTCCATTTATCAGAAGGCTGCTCATCCTTTGTGACCAGGCTGAAATGTTGCCTCCCACGTTCACGTGATGCCCAGTCCCTTCAGTGAAATCCATCAAGCCATCTAGCAGGAAATGAGAAGCAACATTCAAGCTTTTGGTCCAACAGTTCCCTCCATCCCCCCATTCTCTAGATGAGCAAACTGAGACCCCAAGGGCTAAGTGATGTGTCCACAGCACTGGGAGCAGCAGGGTCTGGACTGATATAGTTGCCATTCCTAACCTGTGTTACAGTTGGTGCTTGTTTACTCGGGATCATGGCAGTGGCTCATGTTTCTGTCTCCTCATCCACCTCCTCACATCCTCTAGTTCCAGGGTCCTCTGGTCTGGCTCCCAGTTAGTAGCTGTCAACATACATTTGCTGCAGTAATGCATGGCTGAGACTAGCCCACCTGTTTTAACCAGCTTTTTCACTGCTGTGACTAAAAGACCTAAGGACAATTTTATGGGATGAAAAGTTTATTTAGGGGCTTATGGTTTCAGAGGTCTCAGTCCATAGAGAGCTAGCTCTGTTCTTCAGGGCTCAAGATGAGGCAGAACATCATGGCCAAAGAGTGTGGTGAAGGGAAGCAGCTCACATGATGATCGGAAAATAGAGACTCCACTCACCACATACAAAATATAGACCCCAAAGCCACACCCCCAATGCCCACCTCCTCCAGCCACACCCCACCTACCTTCAGTTACCACTCAGTTAATCCCATCAGGGGTTAATTCACTGATTGGGTTAAGACTTTCACAATACAATCATTTCTCCTCTGACCCTTCTTAGATTGTCTCACACATGAGCTTTTAGGGGACACCTTGCATCCAAACCTTTAACACCACCTCCACTGGGAAGCAAGAGGACAGTGTATGCCTGGTGTCTTGATGTCTTGGCATGCAAATGATGAGACACATCTGTGTTCATAAATTGCTGTTTTATATCCATTTGTGTGTCTGCAGGTTGTATAATTTATCATTCGAACTGGGGCACTTTTGTCTTGGATAGGTGCTAAGCTGGATTCTTGGACAACAGATGAAGTCAGCCTGTCAGACAATAGGACCCCTAGGTCTGGCTTTCTGGCTGAAGAGTTATACATCTGGCTTTAAGGTCTGACTTTTCTACTAGCTGGTGTAAGATGGTGGCCTTGTGAAATAGGATTGAAACCAACTAACCTTTGTCGAGTGCTCTCTATACACCAGGAACTCCTCGCACATCACCTAAGCACTTGTCTGGAAACTCAGCTAATTGTCCCATCAGCTACATATGAGTTATTATTAGAAGGTGCTACCATTATGATTTCCATTGCACTAGGGAGAATACTAAGGCTCAGAGGGTTAGATATAGTTCCCCCAGGATCACACAGTGAGGAAATGGCAAAGGTGGAAGCTGAAGTCCAATCTGGTTCTGGTGTTTAGGCTCCCCAGTGGGACACCTACTTACAATCAAAGAACTCACCCATAGAGGATATCTCAGCATGTGAAAAGAGATCATGGAAGAAAATTAGTGACAATCTACACGTGTCCAGTGTTATTTTGGCTACAGTTGTGCCTCACACAACAATTGGGACATTTTTGGAGAAGAGTGTCATTAGGTGATTTTGTGGTGGTGCAAAATCAGAGTTCACCCCCCACCCCAGATAGCTTAGGTCACTCACTTGGTGTGGTCTCTTGTCACAATAAGAGGTGCAGCAAGCAAGAGCTGCATGAGGAGGCTGCCAGTGGACTGTGGCATACTGTTTCAATGTTTTTTAATAAGCAGAAGTGGCACATTCTAAAATAACTATGGAAGGCAGAGAGAGAATCCAGTAACAGTGTTTATGACCATCATCAAGCATTTGGTGATGTACACAATCATAGGTACACAATATATGTGCTCTGTGATAGTGCAGTGCAGTAGATTCTTTATACCAGCATCACCATGAATACCTGAGCAATGCCTTGTGCTGTGACTGCTATCATGGCACAAGGAGGTAGGAAATGTTTAGCTTCATTGGCATCTTATGGGACCATTGTGGTATATATTGCCTGCTGGCGACCAAAATGTTACACAGTGCATAGCTATATTTGTCATCATTATTGTTATTACTTATTTTCAGTACTGGGGATTGAATCCAGGGCCCTGAATATGCTAGGCAAGCTCTCTACCACTGAACCATACCCCCAGCCCCAGCTATTAATGCGTGTTGGCAGGGCTTTCTGTGTTGGCTGGCTATGCACTGGTTCATGCCTGATGTGTGTGGATTAACAGCAGGACTTTCCCAGAAGCCCAGTGAAGCTGTGCTAAGTGAGGGCCAGGGTCACAGAAGCACATTTCCATTCAGCCACCAGCCATTCATTGCCAGCAAGGACAAACCTTCAGGGATGCCTCTGTTTTGTGTACATACTGCCATCTGCCGGCAGCTCCAGGTACTGCATGTCCCATCTTTGTGACCCTGTAGGAAAGACTTCCTCCAGGCGGGGTGGGGGAGCATCCTGGGCAGGCTCCTTGCCACAGCAGTGCGCAGAGCAGCCAGCTGAAAGAGATGCTGTTTCACTCTCTGGCATGCCCAGGCTGGCCCTGGCCTCCGTATTGCCCCAGCCCTGGCTCTTGTTTCCCTTCCTCTCCTTTCACAGGAGGGAGGTGGGCAGGGGCTGCTGGGGTTGCTGCCACCTGAACCTCCTCACCTGTAGTTAGAGAGCTTAGAGTCTTCAGATAGCCCTTCCTCAATGGCTGATGGAGAATCTCCGTGCTGCTCCAGAGGTCCCAGGAGTGAGAGCCCTGTCATCCAATAATACATACACTCACTCTCCCAAGGCCACCAACATGGGTATAGACCACAGTCCTAGCTGCATGGGAGCCCTCTTTCTATCTCATGTAGCAGATAAGCCAGACATGGAGGCACTGGAAAGGCAGAACTAAGAAGCTATGGAGGAGGGAGGCATGAGAACTGAACACAATCTGGGAAGGCTTCCTGGAGGAGGAGGTAAAAGGCACATAACTTATTCAAGATAGGGAGCTTCTTAAAATTTTGTAGGTCTCACTGGGCAGCTGTTTTGGGACTTGAACTGCTCTTTCCCAGTTGCCTGTACTATTCTTTCCTTCCAGAGTTCCATCACTTTAACCACCTGCAGGGTGACAGCTGTATAAAGGACAATCATTTTACAGTCCCTCAGTCCTTAACATTCTCATTTGGCAAGTGTTCCAGAGTGCCGAGGGTCTGTCTCTACAGACCACCTTCATCACTTTGTCCCATCCCGCCCCCTGGCGAGGTGTCCACACTGCCTTCCTGTGCCAATGCAGATCCCTCCTGGGAGGCTCGTGTCTACACCCTCCTTTTTGCTTCCAGTCCCTCCATCTCCCTGGAGGGCTGAGCCGTTCCTTCTAGACCCAGCTCTCAGAGATTCCAGAGCCTTCTTGCTGGAACTCCAAATGAAGCAGCAAGCTCTAGAGCAAAGGTGCTCCCAGCTCAGGGGCTGAGCCATGGCATGGTGGGTCCAGGGCTGGAAGGGACAGTAGCACTTATCCCATGTGTGAGGACACTAGACTTTGCAGTAAGCCAGGTGTGGGTCTAATCCTTTGGTTAGTTTGTTTCTTTTGCTACTTACAACTAAGGTGGGCAACTCAGTGTTCTCATTGGGAAAGTGGGAAAAATATAAGTATTTCCCTCATGGGATTGACAGGAGGATGAAGAGAGTTAACACATACACAGAGCTTAGTGCTGCCACCAGCACATAGCAGACCCTGGGCAAACGATGGCTCTATGACATGCTGTGCAAACCTCCCAGGCTGGCTTCCTGCTCCATTCCAGTCCCACTGCATTCTCCTTGGCCCTCCAGAAGTTTCTCCTCTGTGGCTGCCGGGTCCTCTGAGCCCCGTCCTTGGCTCCCTATTAGGACGTGGGTCACCCAGCCTTGCTCCACGCTGCCCCAGCAGCACAGTCCTCGCGCTCACTGGTTCTTATTCCCAGGCCGCTTGTTCCCTCAGTATATCATCCCCTCTCTGCTCTGCAGGCTCCTGGCTCACTTCCTGACCCTTCTCCTGACCTCATAGTTGGTGTTACAGCTTGTAGCCCAGCCATAAACCCCCGCTTGCCTCCTTGGGGGACCTACCACACTGAAGAGATGGGGACTCGGTCTCCCAGCATCCAGGTCTCCTGCCTCCTTCTCTACAGGGGAGGGGCTCAGCTGTGGGAGGAGCTCACCTGAGTCCCAGGTGCCAGTGTCAAGGGCCCCCTGGAACCCACCTGCCTCAACCTCTAATTGCATAGCAGGTTTGCTTCCGTGAGTGTAGGGTGAAAGGCTCTTACTCCACAGCAGCAAGAAGTTTCCTGTGGCCAGCAGGTAGCCACCTCTTCCATGCCAGGCTGTGGCTCTGTGTGAAATGTTTTTCATGAACTCTGCAGGGCTCAGTTCACCCCCTGCCTCCAGCCTCAGGGTACACCTTCTGCTCTCTGTTTATAGCTCCTTCCCTCAGCCCCAGACTATCCTCCCCACTGACCCAGGCTTTATAGGCTCCCCTTCCCTCAATATCTACTTCTTATTTCTTCTATTTCTTTCTTGACATCCTGCTTTTATGTTTGATCCTCCCAACTCTCACCCTGTCTGTGTTATCGGGGCCTCTGGTGCCTCTGCCCTGCCCAAGGGTGTCCCCCCTACCCTTGTCTACTTCCTAACTGCTTTCCCCAGGGCCCAGTGGGCTCAGTTATAATGTGGACACAGGGAGGGCGGCTGTCCATTCCCCACAGCCTAGGTAGGTGCCACCCCAGGCCTGGCCCACTACTCTGGCATCTCCTGAGGGACGGGGTGGGGCTGGGCTTCTCCATCCTGTTTGGACAGGGATGATAGAAGATAGAGAGCGTGTCATTAGTGATGAGGTGGCTTAATTACAGCCCGCTGTGCAGTCTGGCTTGTTTACTCTGTAAATGGGCAGAGGAAGAGGCAGATCAAGCATCAAACTTCACAGTCACGATCAAAAGATTAAGGCATTTCCCCAGCCTCTCTGTTCTCTTTCAAAAAGAAATCATACAATGAACGGGTTTGGGAGTTGGAAAATACCTTACGAAAATCTTTTCCAGAAGTGGCGGTGGGTGGAAGAGCTTGAGATATGGAGATGGATGAAATAATACCTGAATGGGGGCCTGGTGGTATTTTGAAATGAGCAAAGGAAAGAAATCTCGTCTTTCTCTGAGCAAGACGGTGCTTGCCGGGACATACCTGAGTGCGTGCGCACTTGGGGGCAGCTCCTCGTGATGACTGGGCAGGGGTGGGTGGAGCTGTAAAGAGTTCAGAGAGCTTTTCTTTTAAATAGAAGAGAGAAAGAGAGCTAAAGAGGGCTTGGTCTATATAGTGAAGCTAGAGGCCCGGCCTGTCATAAAGGGCTTGTGTGCAGAAGCGCCATGGGTAGAAACGGGGAAATGGGCCCAGAGGAGCTTAGTGGGGCCCCAGCCAGGATTTGCTAAAGGCGAAGGACACTCAGACTGGGACAAATGAAAACTGGCTCACAGACCCCCTAAGCCAGAGGCAAGCTAGGCAGAGCCGGGCTCCGATGACAGAGTCCCGATGGGCTGGGGACCATCACTTTCCTCTGAGGGCCCAGAGAGAAGACAGGGGTGAGAAAGATAGAGTTCAGGCTTCCCTGAAAAAGCTGGTGGGAATTTGGGGATCCAGTGGACACCGAGGATCCTCTTTGGGCAGGAGGGAGAATTCTCACCAGGGGCTCCACTCACCTGTGTAACATGAGCCTGTCCTTGAGATTCGGCAAGGCTGCTCTGGGGGCGACATGCAGGTGGTGCCCAGCACTGGTGAGGGGCAAGGGGGGTGCTGCAACCCAGCCGTGCACCCTGCAAAGGACTGCATCTTCCTAGAAGAAGGGGTGCCTTTTTCTCGTTGGCACCAAGGAACTGAATGAGAAGAGGGGCATGTGCCTGTCAGGAACTGGGATGCCACAGGGGATCAAGAGGCTGATGCTGGAGAGGGGAAGACCCTTCACTCCGAGAAGGGTGTTTACAGAGAGGCAGCTCCCCATGTGTACCCTAGGAGTGCTGTAGAAAAGTCTATGAGACTAGAAATCATGAGGTGACTGCTGCCAGGTTTTGGGTCACTGACCGTGATCTGCTCCATTTGTTATAAATAGAGGCTCACAGCAAAACATCTACACTCATGTGGCATTGAGAAGTGGGAATTTTGACCTTGGTGACTGCTTGTCTGAGCTGTCACTCAGCATAGTATCCTTACCAGAGTAGGCATCTGGTAAGTGTGAGTGGAACAAAATTTGAATCGATGCTGAGCCTGGCATGGTGACACATTTGTAATCCCAGTGACTTGGGAAGCCGAGGCAGAAGGATCCCCTTAACAACTTAGTGAGACCCTTTCTCAAAATACAAAACAGAAAAGGACTGTGGATTTAGTTCAATGGTAAAGTACCCCTGGGTGCAATTTCCAGTAGCCAAAAGGAAATATTTTTATTTTTAAATGGGGACAGGGTGTCTCCCCACATCCTCTCCCTGCTTCTCCTCTCCAATGCCCCAGATCAGATGACAGCAGTCGCATCCCCTCCCTGGTGCATTTCCTTTCTGCCATGGGGCTGAATACTCCAGAAGCCTGAACAGTTCAGGCCAGGAAGATGGAGAGTATGAGGAGGGACGCAGAGAGAACAGGGAGGAAGACAGATGAACAGGGAGGGTTGTGTGAGCTAGCTAACTTAGGGTGAGAAGAGGACTGCAGCCTCCTCTCACACCTCTGGCTGGTCTCAGACAGGTAGTGTGTCTGATTTCTGCACTGAGTTCATTTTCTAAGGGAAAGCAGAGAATTCCACGTCATTGCTAAGGTCCTGTGGTTTATCCCTAGATTGTGTTGCCCCAAAGTTAGCTCAAGTATCTTTCAAGCTGCTTCTTTTCTTTATGAGTGACCTTTACCTATAGATTCCAGTCCTTCAACTGTTGTCCTGTGCCAGGGGCAGTCAGAAGGCCAAATGGCTGGAGAAAAATGACCTTTCTTATCCATCTTCAAGCCAATCCTACCTGACTTTCAACCATTTGGCATTGCCACGATGTCCCATCTGGGGCTGCTTTCTATTTACCTCTGGCACGATGTGCTTTGCAGAATGAGATTCTTGCCCTCTGGGACTTTTCTAAACCAAGATGGTAGGAGATTATGGCACAGTGGACACAGCTTCCTTGGGCTCCCTGGACACGTGTATCCCCTACTGTTCTATTCTTTAACCTAAAGCATAGGCTCTGTGCCGTTGCTTCCACTCAGGACCCTCACCTGATTCCACACTGTCTGCAGGAGAAGGAAACCACCCACAGTCCACCTGGGCTTCCCACTGCTTCAGGGATGCTCCATGTACCTGCCCAGGTTGGCCTACCTCCCATCCCTCACTCCAAACAGCCACACCTCTGTCTTATTCTGGTTTTGTTTATTTAGGCTGGTGATGACTTAGGATAAACAAAAAGTGCATTTTAGGTGGTTCTTAAAAAATCAGAATTTCAGTAATAGCTCGTCTGAGTTACTCATTTTTGCCTATAATCCAACACAGGTATGCAGAATTAAAACTATAACAATCACAGTGGAATGATTTCCATGTGCTTATATTTTGCCTCTTTCAGTTTGATCAACTTCCTAGAGGAGAAAGACGGTATCTTAGACATCTCTCTCCATGTCTCGCATAGAGCTGTACACGCAGTAGGTGATCATACCTACGGAATGAATCAATTTCATACCTATTGAATGAATCAATTTCTTCAGGCCATGGACCCAAATTAGTCCAATGGGCTCCAGGAGCAGGGTGTGGTGTGTGATGAGTGACGAAAGGGTAGCCAGCGTGGAGAGGGCTGGAACTGTGGAGCTCTTCCTGCCTAGGCCAAAGGCAGGTGCCCTGCTGGTTCCCTAGGGATCTGGAAGAAAGGGCACTTCTGTGTGGCCATGATCACACCACTGCTGTGGGGAAATCCTCTCCATCTCTGCCTCTTCCTTTTCGTCACCACCACCATCATTATCATCTCCATCACCATCATTATGTCCTTGCTGACATCCCAGCATAGGGCCTGGCATACAGGAGACACTCAGTAAATGCCTCCCAGCCCATGGCTTCTGAGATGGGTGGGTTCACGAGCAGGGGTGGGTTCAGTTCATGCTACAGCATTTTCATGGGCACCCGGAAATCTGCCTTGGGTTTATCTTAAGTCTTCTCCAGACTTGAAGAGCTGACTTTGTAAAGGCTCTGTTGTGGGTTGCCCTAAAAGGTCCTGCTCTCTCACACACTGGGGCTCACACTCAGCCAGGCAGATGAGATGCAAAAGTGGGCCTAGAACATTGCAATAATCAGAACCAGGTTTATTTCTCCCTTGGGAGTCTGGGGTGAAGGGTCAGCTACTAGGGCTTCTGGAATAAGACAGCCAGCCCTTCAGGAAGGTGAGTCTTTTCATACCCTCTGCCCATCCCTGTTTTGGCTAACTTTCTCTTTAACTCTGGAGTGATGTTTAATCTTGAGCAACCACCTGACACAAGCCCCTGGTTCTGTGGCAACCTCCCCTTCCTCTCATGCCACACTTGACTCAAAAACACAAAAGCCAGGTATGATGGCACATGCCTGTAATCCCAGTGGCTTGGGAGGCTGAGGCAGGAGGATTGAGAGTTCAAAAGCCAGCCTCAGCAACTTAGTAAGGAACTAAGCAATTCAGTGAGAACTTGTCTCTGAATAAAATATAAAAAAGGGCTGGGGATGTGTCTCAGTGGTTAAGCACCCATGGGTTCAATCCCAGGTACCTGCCCCCCAAAAAGAAAGCAAGCCTCTGCATCTTTGCCTCCATCACACAGTGTGGTGGTGAGGACCATGGGCTTTGAAACCAGGTGTACTTGAACTCCAGTCCCAGCTCTAACTGAATAGCTGAGTGACCTTGGCAAGTTCCTTAATGGCGCTAAACCTCAGTTTCCTCAACTGTAAATAAAGTTAGTAATGTGAGGGTTAAATTAGAGATCCATGTAGTGCCTGGCGGAATCCTGGTGTGGATGAAGTGAACGGTGGGCCTTCACTCCTCTGTTACACTATTACTGTGACCATCTCACTGCCGCCGCCATTGCTGCTGTCGCTGGAAGTCGTTCTGTAATCCCTGCTCCTTTAAGGCAGCCCCTGTGATGAGTGCTTCTGGGGATATTAAGCCCAGCTTTCAGGAGGCTCCCCAAACCCCATCAAAAGCAGCCACTCCTGCCTGTAATCCCAGCACTTAGGGAGGCTGAGACAGGAGAATCGCGAGTTCAAAGCCAGCCTCAGCAA